>DWCF01003722.1:0-18709 GCA_018230265.1 Delias oraia
TTCAAGTAATATTCATTAGCACTTCAAAATAAGTAAATAGCAAAATAATAGGTTTTAATGAAATTTGAAACAACATTTTATGCATAATCTACGATAGCAAAATCCTTGTCCAACTTGAAACTAAAGAAATTAATTTATAAAAAACCTTTATGTAGAAAGAAATATTTCCCAACAGCAAAACATGAATCAATTGTAAACAATTCAAAGTATTTTCTATATTTCCTTCATATTTGGAGCGATGAATATTTTAAAATAAATACAACTCTGGGAATCCCTCTTGTAATAGTAGTACAGTTACAGTTTTGAAAATTCTTATATAAAGCGCCTTCACCTTGAGGCTTTAAATGTAACAAGTGTTTACATTTCATGTTTTCAAAACACGTTTGAATATCAATGGTACAAGATTAAACAAATATATTGTATAAAAACGTCATTATTTTGTCATTAGTTATTATTAAAGACAATTTTGCTTAATATGTGTATATATTTTATACTTTCAAACACAGAAGACTAAGCGTGAAATGGCAGTTGTACTTAAAAAGGTGCTTCTACTCTGTTTCCCTGAGTAAGGGCGGATATCGGAGAGCCTTGAAAATGTTGCTTAAGCGGCGTTAAGAGCCGTCACAGCATGCGCGGACTGTGGCGTGTGCGGTTGAGGATGGGCAGTAGTGTTTTCATACCATATAGTAGAGCCACCTGCACCGTTGTCCGCTATTCAATAAATATATATATTTAAACCTATTTAGGAGTTAGTGAATAGGAATAGAATTAATTAAATTTGTTCTATTTTTTAAATTTGTTCAGTGAAATATTACAAATCATTTTTCTATTAATATTGAAGGAAGCTGTTATAGTTAAAGATACAATTAATCATTTTATTAAAGGTAAAACGTTTATTTTTCAATACAACGTCCTCCTATTGTGTTTTTACTTTGCTTTAATTCAATGCCGATCATTGTTTGTGTAGTAAGGATTCATGTAAAGTATTGTGTATTTTTATAATAATGTTGATTCTATAGAAGCGTAAATTTTGAACACGCTACTAATATTACGATATCTCATGTATAATAAAAATCCAAAAATTTTAACAACAGTTATTTATTAATTATAACCGTTAGTTCGGTACAGGTATACATAATAATATTATCCAACAAGTCTCATATGTCGCTATGGCACTTAAATATAGAACTACTTAATCACAGCCAATTTGACTTTACGTTCCGTTACTCATAAACAATTATCTTGAAATAATTTGAATTTAGAA
Source organism: Delias oraia (assembly GCA_018230265.1). Classification (NCBI taxonomy): domain Eukaryota; kingdom Metazoa; phylum Arthropoda; class Insecta; order Lepidoptera; family Pieridae; genus Delias; species Delias oraia. The sequence goes on from DWCF01003722.1 coordinate 1,265, forward strand.
ATACTTCTGCAACTTTAACTCGAACTTTAATACTGTTAAACTCAAATATAACGTATTCACAAGCCTAAAAAGTTACTTTACAACCAGGTGCAGTGGTATGAAACGAAAGTAAAGTGCGATTTTATAAGGCTTAAAGAGTGCTTAACCGCCAAAGCTGTTTGGCCTTTGGGGGTAGAATTGCGGGTTCTTCCTCAATTCATCGTAATGTTTGGCATTTAGGTACCAGAAGGGTCTTTTGTCTACTGGCATTTTCTCTATTCTGTTAATCAAGTTCCCGTCACCCCTAGCTTCAATGGGACTGCCGGAATCTTCACCAAATCGGTTCTCAAGAGGTTCAGTCTCCATTGCGGGGTAACCAATTGGACGGAAGCCTGCGTAAAATGGTCTTTGGGCTTCCACTACTGCTAATATTACGGCGATTGCTACAGCTACTTTGAATACTGCCATTTTATCTAAAAGAAAAAAAGTTTTTTAATTAAAAAGGTTATTATTATTTGCTAGAAGTAATTTCTGTATCCAGTTATAGGATTTACATAATTTTTTTACTATTTAATAGAACCTACACCCATGGCATATGTAAATGATTATAATTAATATGTTATGAAGAAATATTTTTTTAACATTTATAAACCTTGATCAATGTTTATATTAAAATTAAGTAATTAATTAATTTATATTACTAAATTTTTTATTTATTTTCTTAGATAGTTTTCCAATAATTAAAAATAAATTACCTTTTATTAAAGAGATGTTTCTACGATGATTTGAATATTCTTCCAACACGTTTGCAGTTGGTTGCGTTCAAGCTCGGTATGAATTCAACAGAGCAGACCGTGCTATAAATATGAACGTAGACCTTATCACAACGTCGTGGCAGTGCAGACTTTCCATAGACATAAAAAACCATAAAAGGACCTTCTAATAATATCACATAAACAACTATTTTTTATCAATTATTCAAATAACACTAAATTCCAAATTTATAAATGAAAAACAATTCAGTTATCTTATTAACTGTTTCATCTACACATAAATATCATTTTATTTCGTATAAATTACTAATTAGATTTAATTTAAGACTTAAGAAGAAGAATGAGGAATTAATTTAAGAAGGGCATCAATAAACTACCAGTGCCTTGGCAAAGATGCATTGATTGCATGGGCGATTACTTCGATTAATACAAATAAAAAATACATGCGAAAATAGTTTAATTTTTTCATACAGAGCGGCAATTTCATAGGTAAAGACATAATATTATGTTGCAACCGTGATACAACATTGTTCTCATCACATTTATTTATTTTCAAAATATTTTTATAGATTTTTTACTTGATTTATTTTCTGTGACGTGTTTGCAATGTTTATTTTCGGAACAATAATTTTTTGTTATTACTAATATTTTCGTTTCTGTAACACATCTAATTACTATGTAAACATTGACATAAAAAGAAAAAGGAACCATGACCTACATTTACTTACAAAAAGTGTCTACTCTATATATTGTTAAGGCAGCGTAAAAACCCAGAGTTGCTCAGAATGATACGTAAGCGGGGATCCTCATCTGTCCGGAGAGTGACGTAACGGATCGCGACGTCACGATTTTTCCAACAGCACCAGTTTAATTTGAAACGCAAAACCTACACAACAAAACAATATGAAAGATTTACGAAATTTGGTCTCATCAATTACGTTTTAAAATGCACGAAAACTCCACTCAGTTGAATTATTTAAAGCTATAAATATTATTGGCTTTTTGAAGTTATAGAATAGTTATAGATATGAAAAACATATGAGTCAGTAACAATCTATCGAAATTTATTTTTAAAGTCGATTGATACGTAGGTGAATAAAATTGAAAATTTTATAATCTCGAATTCTTAATAAATTGATACTTAAATAATAATTATTTTTTTATATACATAAGTAAACATTGATAAATTGTTTAATTAGAAAAAAATTAGTATGCTTTAGTATTTATTATTTTATTTCATAGCTTTGTGTTTCTTTTCTGTTTTCCTGTCTTTCACAATGAAAATATAAGAAACTTGTTGCACATTTTCGTACCGAGTTACTATGAACTAACATATTACCATTATAACTTTGAATATGAATTCAATCTTCATAATATATTATGAATTTTCTCAGTGTTTTGTACACTAATCCAAGAAATTAAAGATAATTAATTCCCACGATTATAAATAGTCCTTTACATTTGAAAATTAATGAAATCAACGTTAGTTACTAGATTCTGCGCCTAAGTAGTTATGTGACTATAGAACTATTTATAGAGCGAGAAATAAACTGATGCTTTAAAATGACTCATTTAAGACTTTATTGTTATTATAATCGTGAAATGAAACCCTCAGATCACGATTCTCAATAAGATGATTATCTGACCTTTAATTGTTTAGTAATTATGGAAAATAACAGTATTAAAACCACAGCATCACATACCACGGAAAAAATCTATAAAATTAAAAATATTACTGGAAATGTAACTGTACGTCAGAAATATTCTAAAAACTATTCTTCTTTTTCTTTTATTTTATTCTATTTCAATTTTGCACACAGTGTCTGCTCCTTTCTGTACCTACAAGAGAAAATAAATTTTTAACAAAAGAAAACTATGTCACATAAAAACAAATTCATAATAAAAAATTAAGTTCCAACATAACAATTAAATTTTATTACAGCCACTTCTCTTTAATTACTGCATTGATAGAAAATGTATCTTGATTTACGGTAGTCTGACTATGTAAGGCTAAAAACAACATGTCCTTGTGAATAAAAAAATTAAATATATAGATTCCTAAAATTATTTAATCAATAATCTAAAAAATTATTGATCCAAAGATTGTTTTCATATATTCCCTGGTAAATTTAAATAATATAATTAATTTTATTGAATAAAATTAATAATTAATATTGTGCCGATTCAATTAAATTATAGTTTACATTAATTTAAACCTATATATCTTTTATCCTATTTATCTTTTATACTATATATTTTTTTTATTTTAGGGATATGAAGAGCCAAAGGTTTAACTGCATACAGGACATTTGAACATTGATCATTACTCCGAGGTGACTAAAAGATTTTTCCATTTTTTAGGTTAAACAAAACGCTATTAGCTATAATGTAAATCTATCATTAAAATTGTACAAAACGAATTGTATTATACCAAAAGATAATTGACATGTAGCTTCAAGAGTCACCTCACTCAGTATCCTTGACGAAGATGGTAAACAAAGATTTAAAAAAGCATCACAAAAGCTTTTAAAATTGTTAATTAAAACGTATTTCATTACATAAATTTTTAAAATTAATTATTCACCGTCATTATTAGTGAATGCTCTATACCAAATCATTCAAAACTTATCTTAATTATAATTTTGGCAAAATTAGTCTTAAAATCAGTTTGTGGTCGATGGAAACCTTAACAAAGACACATTTAAAACATCAATTATTATTTCAGTCGTTTATTTCTTTATCAAAACGAAACAATAGCCGTGGTTTTCCGTACTCAAAAAAGACCCAGGCATCTTAAATTACGAAGAAATTCTCTTCGGAACATTGACAAGACGGTGCGATATTGAGCGGATATTGGCTGTGGTTCGCTCGAGAGTAATTCCGACCACAAGCCCAATTCTGTGGATGTGAATTAGGCCATTTCACATTAAATGAGCAACGTCACACCTTACTCAATAACATGCTATTTATTTTCTTTTATTTTATCTCAGTGCTTTTCAATTTCATTCGTCCTATACATTTCATAAAAGCAAAAAAGGATTTTTTGTCATTAAACCAGATAAAAACAAGACTTGAATTTTAAAAATAGAAATATACAGTTTATTCTCACATAAATTCTTAAACCAATATCTTTGCAATGGAGTAAGAAGTACATATAGGTACCAAAATTTACAATGGAACAGTTCAGTGAAAAATCGTAGCACTTATAATTTCACGCAAAGTTAAACTATTCGTAGTTTAATAATAATATTGGAAAACTTGTATTTTAATAAGTACAAAAGAACTACAAACAATGGAGTTTCTAAAATACTTATACAAAACATTATGTATATCGTCGGGTTTTAGTGATTGCATCTTACGAAAAATATTGACTTTTCAATTATAATATAAGACTAAACGTTATAATCTTAATTTAAATTATTAGATATCAGAGATGCTCACATGCAAATGTTAACCTGTGATATATTTATACCTAAATTGTATACTAAAATTATGTTTAGTCGGAGGAACTGCGCAGTTTATTCATAAACTCGTAAAAGGGAATTTTACAGCCCCATTGAATCAGTGAGAGATTGCGTTGTAGTAATATCAGTTAAGGTAAAAGTTGTTAGGTGTTTACTCATAAGCCCAGTTTTTACAATTGAATTATTTATGCTATCGTGACGTCATGGATTCTTCTTCGAACATGGACTGGATATAATTATAATTTCGTTTGTAAATGTATTCCATCTTATCCGTAGGGGAGCCATGCTAAGATATATGCTACGCACTAATTGGGTTCGTCCAAAGTATAATAAAATATCATGATATCACTGAATACCAGCGAGAAATTGAAATGTTTGGCTGAGTGATGCTTCCAGTAGCACATGTTATACCGCTTAGGCGGGGTAAAAAGGCAACAACACAACCAAAATACGAATTACGGTACAGTTGCCCATGCACGAATGTGATCTCTTACAATTGAGGGTCTCCCCTGTCCTATTGTATGCAATACAAAAAAACATGATATATAAATAATGGAAATACTAAAATTATGGATAAAAACAATATTAAAAAAAACATCATCAAACGGTAAAGAAACCCACATTTCTCAGAAATAAAAGACAATACATATCCCTTATCATAATAATTCATAGATAACGTAAAGTGGCACTTTAACTAACTCAGTTCTTGGTAGTTGAGTGATAATAAAGTAAGAATTTATTTTTCCTTTTATTACTAACTAAGGAAGTCCGCAACAATTCAAGCCTTGATTTTTTTCAGTAGGTTTTAAGGTAATTTTAGTGTCAGCATCATTCTTTATGATATGGAAAATACAATAAATATTTCATCTCAATCTTCATGTATTGTTGCAAGTCTGAAAAATATGGAAATTACTAATAATATAAAATATAGTTTCTGCAAGTTTTAGTTAAACTTTGTGTATTTAAAAACATATCTTGTTTTCATATAGACAATTTTATTGGATTGGTATTTTATATGAAGAATATAGTTAATAAAAAATATTTACGAAGATTGTATTGCTTCTACTTGTTTAAAAAAAATTATTACAATACACTATTATTTTTTATAACAAAGCAAACAATATGGTAAGAGTATAAGATATGGTAATGGTAAGAGTTAAAGATGACTGCCGCTGTACACAACCGCGCCGTAATCTGCTTTCAGCCGTTCTGCCCACTATTTACGCCATTTCAGCGGTATTTTCTCTATGCGAAATATTTTGTGAGACCGAGGTGTCGCTATGGACGAGCCGGCTCAATTATTATACCAACATATCTTTTAGCATGACTCTCCCACAGCGAAGACAGTCTTAAACCTGCCTACTCTCAAGCCATTCCAAAGAACAAATAATTATGAATTCTATTCAGAGCGGAAATTGAACTGGTTACAGTCTTGTACGGGCTTATTTGTTACTTATTACTGTACATTTATACTTAGAAAATATTAATTATATGTTATGAACAATTATATAAATATTGAAGTGACTAAGTTTATAACATGTAAATAAACTCAATTAAACAAATATTATTCACCAAGTCAAATAATAATTAAAAGTTTTAGCACACTTAACCACAAGATATTGGTAGGGAAAACCAAATATAATTCATTTACTTACATATTATTGAGTGTCGTAATTTGGACTTTAATACCAATTTAAATGAATTTCAGTGACATTATAGAAATTACCTCTATAGCTTGTGAAAGAAAAAAGATAAAAAGGAAACACGCAGGTAACACAATTTTTAATAATTTTAATACAAATTCAAAAAGTGCGGTGAATTTGTTCCAATTTAATATATTCTATTAAATTGGTACTATCTTTAGTAAACCTTATTCTTCCATTCACCATATACATCATTATCAGCCTATCAAGTCCATTGCTGGACATAAGGTTCCCCCAAAGATGCCCACCTATTGCGATCTTGAGCGATCTGGATCCAGTTGTTGCCCGCGACCTTCATGAAATCGTCTTTCCATCGCGTGGCGCGACGTCCCACTCTGCGTTTTCCGGTACACGGTCGCCACTCGAGAACCTTTCTTCGCCATATATAAAATGTTTTTGCGTTATTGTAATTAAAAGAATATATTTTTGATACATTTATTTGAAATTTGATAGATTTGTATGAACATAGATTAGGCTTTACAAAAAAATATTTTTTACAACTTCATTATTTTATTTACAAACTCTATTTCACAACTATACAAAGCTATATTACATATAATAGTTATTTCAATATTACTAACTATATAATGTTTTTTATAAATACACAAGTGAATTTGATTATTGTTCTTTCACGCATAAAACTCAACCAAAATAAATGTAATTTTCAGAAATAAGCACAAAAACTTAATTAAACAATCATGGTGACAAAAATATAATTTTATTTAAATATAATTTAATATTTATGTGTTGAGTTTTAAACAACATACATTTAAGCAGTTAAAACATCGATACATGGAATGAAATTTCTAAAGAATAATTCTTAATATTATATATTTGTCAAACTTAATTTAGTTTTTTAACTATCAAGTTTTATTTACATTTCAGATAGATAAGTGGCTAGTAATTTAAAAATTACATTAAAATGTGTCTCTATAGTTACATATTGTCAAAAACGATGCTGTTTCACGTTTTTAACAGCCGAGCTAAAGACGGCAAGTTGATTCCTTTTTTTTGGTTTCTAATAGATTTTCAATTAGGCCAACATGACTTTGTGATAATTTTAACTAATCTTATACTAAGTACTATGTGTATAAAACTTTTTTAGCTTAGTGGGAATATTCTGAATAATGAAAATCAGAATATTTCAATGGCCCATGTATAAATGATACATTGTTCCACGCAAAGTGAGTTAAGCATAGTTGGTCTAAAAAGTATTTACAATTTGACTAGGGTCTAACCGATATTAAAAGCATTTTTTGTTATTAGTTTCATAAGAACCTAAAAGGTAAACAATTTAAATAGAACTATTTGATCGATTGCCATCTTAAAGATAATTTTTGATATGACTGTCGATAAGGAATTATTATTAAGCTGGCAAATTTAAAACTCACCGTAAATGCTTATATTTTAATAATTTGATTAATTTGTATTAAGCCTTTTAAGATTTTTTGCAAGTTAATTACTAAAACTACAAAAAATAAAACAAGCCATATTGTAACCTTAAGCGAAATCTCAGTCAATGTTTTATTTAATCAGAGAGTGATAATTGCTTAATGTTAAATCACTATGAGATTTCAACAATTTCATATAATTTTCAGCGATATCCGTAATTGTCAGAGTTGTTGAAAAGCAAATTATATTTGTTTGAAAAATCTGTAACTGCAGAAATTGAGCGATGAGTCAGACAATAGATGAGTCAGACAGTTTTCAATGAATAATCATATCAATAAACTGACATAATATTTTTTTTTATCTATTTGTACATTTCTCATTGACATCCGAGAGATAATCATTGGAATCTCTGATGGTCATAATTGTTACACCATCACTATTTCTGGATATTAAATTGTTTTTCTTTTTACTTGCGTAATCGTAGTTCGAAATAACAACACTCTCTGTCGGATTCCTGTAACAATATATTTACATTAAATGATGCAGTAGGTAAAACATGAATCCAATCCATGACCATTTAAGCCAATTTAGGCAGAATGCACTAAAAATAGGCGCTCAAATTTCGAGTTGAGAAAAATATCCCATTTCACTAAGTTCTTGCCATCTATTACGTTGGAAAATATTCGTCAAAATTCCACAGCCGAACGGTAATTCGCACTTACCATAATAATTTCTTAATTTCATACAAATTATATCCACTTATTTATTTATTTATTATATCCACTTAGTTTTCCTTCAAGAAACGAGCGTATATGTTCCTTAAAGGCCGGCAACGCACCCGCGGGTCTGCAAGGACTAGGGGTATCCATGGATCATCATCATCAGCCTATTCAAGTCCACTGACATAGGCCTCCCCCAAGACGCCCACGCGTTACGATCTTGAGCGATCTGGACCAGCAGTTGCCCGCGACCTTCGTGAGATCGTCTTTACATCGCGTGGCGGGACGTCCCAATCTGCGTTTTCCGGTACGCGGTCGCCCCTCGAGAACCTTTCTTCAGAATGATGATGAGATCGTTGGATACCCCATGGCGTTTATGGAGGACCGCTTATTCTAGTTGAGCCTATTGCTCATTTGCTACCATTTCCTTATTAAAAAAAAGATACTATGAAGTGAGGCTAGTGGTGGAAAATATCTTGACTCGAATATGATTTTCAGAAGCTTGGTCAATTTAGTTGATGAGGATAAGCTTCACAATAGCTAAAAAGGGAGCATTCTAAAGCATTTTAGCAAGTATTTGCAAACAAAATTAACTGATTGTTTGCTACTTTATTATCTTTGAATTACAGCTTAAGCTATTTAATAAGGGTGGGCAATTAAAAATTTAAACTAGCATAACCGTTCTCTTTACGACCAAAGTTATTTTGCAATATATATTACTTAATTATAAAAAGATATACATTTACCTCTACCCGTGTAACAGCCATGCTGAAGCATATGCGGATGCACTAATTGGGCCGGCTCCTCCGAAGTGATACCACGGGCTCACAGAATACTCAACGTGAAACGGTACTTGTAATGTGTTTCGCTGAGTGAGTGAGGATATCGGAAGCCCTTAAAAAGTGGCGCTTAAGTGGCGTAAAAGACAACGACACAACCAATGCGCGTACTGTGGCGCGGTTGTCCATGGGCTTGTCCGCTATACTTTTAATTTTATAAAAAAAAATTACTTACTACTGGACATTATAATGTAATTGATATATGAGTGTAACTGATATACTGTTTTTATAGAGGGAGAAAATGAATTTACGCCTTCAAGACGGCACGCCAGATGGACAATCCTACTTATTCTTAGCCGTAAGTGAGTAGTAACCCACTATTGGTAGGTCAATTAGTAAATTATAGTAACCACGATCCACTTTTTTCCTAACGAGGGTCGGAGAAGGGATTCCTGGTATCGTTCTAAGCAGTCGTAAGGGGGTTTAATGATCAATTAACCTTGGGACAGACACAAATTTGGCTCGAGAAATCGCCTTCTGTGTTTAAACAAGGGAAAAACTTTACTGCGAAACCAGGACATTTAGCAGAACATGTATCGAATTTCAAACGCATGACGTACTAAACCACAGATCTACCACAACGAAACCAATAACAAAAGAATATTCGGAAGAAACAATGCGATTTCTCAAAAGCGGTTAGAGTTTTAAATATACAAGGAATTTACCTCGTTTCAAATGACGTGCAATCAGCGGATTGCATATTTTTCCATATATTAAAACTTAGTTTGAAAAATAGCTTACTCTTTAAATACGATTTGCATGAAGTTGAGAGGATTTATGGTGAAGGGATATTCTTTGTGCGACAAAATTTTGCTGCCAGCTGTAAGCAGTTAAGCAGTTTGGAAAATTACTACACGCCTCAGAATGTAATTTATATCATATTCAAAGTCAAAAAGGTGGTGTATATATGCATATATCAAAGTTTATTTCCTATCTCTTTCTTAAATATATTATATTACATATATCTTTTATATTATATAAAGCGTTAATAGTTTTTTTAATGGTTTAAAAGCAATGGAACAGGTAGGTTTCGTCGATATAGGCAGGTAAGAGACACCGCCGCCCATGGACAACCGCGCCACAATCGACACTTTTGTTGTGTTACCGGCCTTTTACGCCACTTAGTTAAGAGACATTCGCACTCACTCAGCGAACTACAAGTACTGTTTCACGCTGGTATTCTGTGAGCCCGTGGATTCATTTCAGATGAGCCGGCTCTAAAGTGCGTCAGCATATGCTTTAGCATGGCATGCATTAATCTTAAGCTCAAAATCGTTTATTGCGATACTGCACCTGTTACATCGAAGTCGCTGTGTGCTCCTAAATGATGTCTCACAGATGGCCGTTCGCGATAATCTTGAGCTGCAAGTGGGATGAAGGGCTCCACGACGGCAGCATAAGTACCGATTGAAGTGCTGCCTGAAGACACCACTCACGCAGTATAATGCCACCGGGTTGACACATGAGTTGAGAAAGCTGTGAATATAAACAAAGAACTACACATGTAAACTACTCTGACTCCGGAAAAGTTTGTATTAGATTTAATGACAAACTGAGCTGAGCGTAAAAAAACAAAAACATAAAAAAGTTTTTGGTATTGTATCATCATAACATTTAGGAATAAGAAATATCTATTTTGACCGACCAGACCTACTTAATATGCACAAAACTTTGGTGGAGTCGTGACGGAGAAGTTCGGCAACAAACACCGCGACACGAAAACTTTATATAAAAGAATTATTGTTATTTTATATTTATATATTCTAAATGATCGCCAGAGATATTTAATCGGATGTGTTTGAATTTAAAACGAGCATAGGTGGGAATTCGAGTGCTCTACTGATCTATTTTTCTTCAAAGAAAATGTACATTTAAAAAAAAATATTTCTAAAATAAAAATCTTTGTAGCGATTCAAAAATTCCTACGTTTTTCTGTACTCTTATATAGATAGTAGCTTTATAATCAGAAATAAATAAAGATTAAAAGAAGAACCTTAAAGGATTATAAAATAATACAATAAATATTATTCTTCAAGGAGTGAACTACAAAAAATCAATACTTTTCAAATAATTCTAGTTGTTTTTCTCATTCAGTTAAAACAACAAAATCTACCTTTCAGAGTTATATTGCAATAACTCAATTTCATAAAAGGTAAAATTGCAAAAAGTCGTTAATTTTTTAAAATTGTTATTTTTCTCTGTCAGTTAAATCAACCATCATAAATTCTCCAACATTACGAGGTATTTTATAACTAAATATATATGTAATAAAGATTTGTTCAGAATATTAAATAGAACGGGAAAAGACGCCATCGACGAGGGAACAACTTAATTAACATTGATTAACTTTAGAGAAATAATATACTTTCAAAAGGGGTAACGTAACGATAACCATCGGTTTCAACTAATAACAAGATATTTTCACAGTAATTAATGTAAATTGTTATTTTTAATATTATTAGAGAGCTCACAATCACAACTTTGATTACGTAGAAATACAATATATTATCTGATCTTTCGTAGGTACAGAATAGATTTGTTTCACTTTTAGTACCTTTTAGTACCTAGAAACATTGTGAAATCCAATTAAATTTTATTTGAAAGCTACACTACAGTAATTAATTCTTGCTATACTTAATTTATATGCGTAACATCATCTTCATGCGTCCCCCATAAATTGGGCCTGCTCATTTGCAGCGGCAGCAAAGGCTTACAGTTTTTATTTCACTGTTAAATTAATTATACGAAATGCCCAATTCAAATAGGCTACTTGAAAGTGACAGAAAAATAAATTCATTAAAAAATAACGTAATATAGTAGTAATTACTTATTTATCGCAACTGAAACATTTGATAATTTTCAGTTTAATTTGTAGAGTTTCACTTAAGAAAATTGCTGAAAATATATATCTTCTTAGACAGGCTCAATGTCAAGACGTGTCTTAGCAAAAGTAGACAAGCGTGCAAATTTATTGTGACTTTGAAAAATTTCTGCATGAAAATATTTTTTTTACATAACTAATATATAGGTATTTACATCGTTATTAGGTAATAGTAATTGGAATATATTGTGTACTTTAAAATTTTATACGAGATTAAATTTCTCACCTATTCAATTTCATTTTGTAAGTTAAAGTGGCCGAAAATTTTTTAATATTATACACATATTAACATCCCCCTCACCAAAATATATTAAGCGTAACATCTCCCAAACTTTCAGAAAGCATAAAAGTTTTCACCTGGAGTTAAGATGTAAATTACTTTAAAAAATTCCACAACAAACTTAGACCAAACACCGCTTACCTAAGACAGAAACCCATTATTCTCATGGCGTGGATCCAATCGTTATAATCAGTTTGAGCTGTTGGAGAAAGGTAGAACCACATTTCCAACGCGTGATACGGAAGAAAGCATATGAAAAACACTGAAACAAAGGTCTCAATTTTTATGGCCTGGAATTCCCACGTCATTTGTCTAGAGTTACAGACCAAAAGGAAACAGTAAATTGTGCTTTTCCTTTGGGACATATTTCCCAATATTTCTTTCGGTAGCATATTTTCCATTTAGATTGGAAAGAATCTATGTTTGTACGTTAAAAACTTTTCTCTTATGTAATATTAATTTATTGTAGTGAACTATATATTTGATGTAAATTTAATTGAACATATAAAATCCGAATATGTAACTATAATTTGAATGGAAAAATTATACTTGAACGTAATGGTAAAGAAATAACGATTTAAACGAATATTAAATCATTCACAGAAAATACACTTCGTACTATAATGATAGTCTTTGTTAAATGTTTAAATCATAACCTATAACATTGAAGTTTATAAACTAAAAACATAGTGGCCTATTAAACTATCAATTTAATAGCAATACAGCCTTATCTGTTGTCTATATATAACAATACGTTTAAGATCTGTAATAATTAGTCTTAGCATAACAATAGCTATGGAGGTGAGTACAATTTAAACCTTAATTGATATAATTCCAACTGCTCGTAAGCTAATTAAATATTACAACTTGCCAAATTCTTTAAAGGTTTTGTAAGAAAATCGTTATATAGATTGAAAAGATTCCACAAATTCATAATATAAATAAACACAAATGGAATTTTAAATGCAAGAAAAATGTGTTTAATTGCATCAATTACAAAAACACTGCAAAATGCATTTATTAAGAGTATAAAAATATTCTTAAAACAGAAAAAGTTGCTGTGTGAACCTTTAAATATTCCATTGTTTCAATAAAATTGTTGTTTTATGTGAATATAAACTGTAATCTTAAATTTTATAATGTTAAACCACAATTTTACTAAAGCAGTAATAATATTATATTTTACCAATAACGAATATTAGGACCATGCACGCCACTGATTTCCTGGCCTTCGCTTGGGCCTCTCCTTGACCCGCATGTAGAGCGCCTGGCATCTCTCTCGTACTAGCCAAAAGCCTTTGGGCCATTAGGACGTAGAAGAACGCGATAATCAGAAGAGGTAACGCATAATAAATTAGAGCTTTGGCCAGCGTCATCCATCTGTAAAAATGTCAACTCATTACTAAGATAGACACGGCACTTATTAAAACATTAGAAATGTAGATGTGATTCAATTTTAAGAAAAGATATCGTTTGAATTCAGTTGCATATTTTTTTAAAAACAAACAAACATTTTTCGATAATTTCCATCTAACTTACTAAATACTCAAAAATTGTGTATGATTTGCAAAATTAGAGCTAACCCTAATGAGCCATTTTTTAATTTATAAATATACGAGAACATAATATTAAACTATTTCGATATAGATTTACTATTTACTATTTGATTTAAATAGGGTTTAATATTATGTTATGTTAACTCTGTCAGAATTGCGTAGGATATTCAAGTAGGCGTTCTGTTTTTACACTTCAGTTAATATGTCAGAACCTTATCTTTTCACAGAACAAACAATTTGGACATACCTCTGAAGTTACACAAATGAGTATGTAAAATCTACATATGTTTGAAATCTACCTATACTGATTTCTAAAAAAAATTGTCTAACATTGTCCAAATTATAAAGAACTTCAAGATGGAGCGTCACATGGAGCGTCTTCCTTTATTGTTTTCTCTTCGCTTACATACTAGCGTAAGGTTAGCTACAAGGTAGTCTATTCATTTCAAATCAAAAGTACCCTGTTTTCCCACCGTTGTAACAAATATTTTTCTATAAAAGAGTTAATTATGTGACAGCATACTTGGGATAACTCGTCCAGCCTGGTGGATATGGTGAGCAATAGAGAATAGTAACATTATTGTGTATTTGTGCTGTTGATGTGTTCGAAAATATCGCTGCCGGAGCCGCAAAGAGTAAAGCAGCCGCCCAAATGAACGTAGCGCAAACTAGTGGCAACTTTCGTAACTGCAACAAAAATGGAGCGTTAGATAAATTCCGTAACGATTTATAAATATCTCATAAACCTCAATACTTTTGTCTCTTTCCCACCTCTATTCAAATTGACGAATAAAAGGAGATAAAACATTTTATAACTGTTTATTGAAAGCCCATGAATAATGATTTGTTGAAGTATTTATGTATATATGTACAGACGATGAGAGAATTAATCATCACTTATTAAATGTTATGTGAATTTTTATTACAAAATCTTAATAAACGTTTTCTTTGAATATTAAAGAGTTAAAAACTAACTGATGATAAACAAAATGAGTTATATAAGGGCCATTTATAAAAACATAAATTCAATAGTTTAAATTAATTAATTTAAATTTAAAAAAACATGCATACCTATATTAACCCATAGCAAACCGAAAAATACTTTTGTTAAGGAACAAATATCTAAGTTAACAAAATACTAATATTCTTGTAAATATGGCAACTGAAAGGTACAAATTACATTATAGACAACCAATACAGAATTAATGTAACTTATTTTTGTCATACGGGGATTAGGTAATCTGACCAATGTCTGATACAATTACTTACGCTATTTGACCCAACATACATATATAATAAAAACGACTCATAAGTAAAATGGTGATGTTAAAATATATTCTTAAATCCCGAGGCCGTGCGGTTTTCTGAACAACCATGGGGGCCGAGTTTGATTCTCGTTCTCAATATAAATTAAAAGATCTTATAAATAATATTTGGTCTTTGAAAAGGCTTGCCAGAGGCTTGAGAAGTGTCTTAAACCTGTTTTTCCCGTGAAAGCCATGTTAAAGCGTATGCTGATGCATTAATTCGGTTGCTTCGTTCTAAATAATACCAGAGACACAAAGAATATCATCCTGAGATACTATTTGTATGGCTTTTCACTTCTGAAGTTACTGAAAGCCCACTGTGTTTTGCTAGACGCTCAAGCGGCATAAAAACAACCAAATTATGAATTGCGGCCAAGTTTGCTATAGGCGGTGATGACCTTTTACTATCAGGGTAGCATAATAATAGTAGTAGTAGCTAGTAGTAGCTAGGGGCAGAGGTTTAATCATATACCTGTCCCGTTTTGCCTCTATATATAATCTAGTTGTATTAAGTCATTATCACTGATTAGTAAATAAGAATTAGAATAGTGTAATGTTTTTGGTCCTTATTATAAAATTCAGTACTATTTATATAATACACACATTATATTTCATACTAAGAAAATATTTCACATAGGATTGCTCTCAAAGAAAGATCTCTCTTGATATCTCTCTGAAAACGTGGTTCATTTATTTATGATTAGTTTAGGGTTAGGCTGTTTTAACTTTGAAAATAAATTAATTCAATTAAGTTTGATAGATAACATAGTTAATAACTTATTACTAACACTTACTTGCAGTTTTCTAAATGGATTGACGATCGCACAGTACCGCTCAGCTGATAGCGCTGTCAAAGTGAAGACCGAAACCCCGATGCTAATATCCTTCCCTGTTTCAGAAAGCCTGCAGATGACTTCTCCCCACGGCCACGATTCTAGCGTGTAGATTGTTGAGACGAATGGTACACAGATCAGAATTACTAATAGATCTGCCAGAGCTAGGGAAAAAATGTACCTGAGAAAAAAAAATATTTTGAACTCCCCATTATTATGAAAAATCAACTAAAGAGCTAACAAGATTACTAAAACAAAGTGTATATTTTATGCCTTGAAAACTAACACAACGTGATTTTTCTACGTGGGCAATCTATATTCAAACTTTATGAAATACCTGATCATTTTAAATAAAAATTGCGTTAAAGCTAAGTTGTATTCATTCAATTTGGTTACTGATTTTACATAAATATCTAAATATAGACTCTGTTAAATATTGAGATAAATTTATAATAGTAAAGAGAAGTTTCTCGTACTCTATGTGATTTCACAGAGAATACTTACAATATATCTTTCCTCTGAGCAGAAAAACTCATTAATGCGCTCGACAAAGCAAGATGATTAAAACTACATTGATAATTGTAATGTATATTATTAAGAGAAGCATATAATTTTGTAACATTTACAGAAATATAAGCAAAAACATCAATAATGAATTAGTTTCATGCAAATGAGGCAACTTCATAACTATTGTAGCTTTTCTTTTAACGCTAAAATTTGTGAAATAGTTAAAGAGCATAAAAATAATGTTTCTTTGAATTGTCTGTTACGTGAATAAATTATACATAAAACGGAACAAAATTTTAATAAACTACGTGAAGTTGTACAAAAGATTTAATTAATTTGATGCACGCGAACAACCACTTTTGTATGTCGTTGTAAAAGTTGAATGTAGAATGAAAACCCAACTGTGGCCTAGCATTGCTGACTCAATCTAAAGTTCACTACTTTGAATTCTAAATGTGTTTAGTTGGAAAAAAGTCAGATATCATAGCGAAAATATATTTCTCTTATTAAATTTAAACTGTGCCGGTTTGTGCGATGAATATGAAAATTAATTTAACATTAGTACTTTTTATTTCTATTTGATTCGCTATTAGACTTATTCGCTATTAGATTATATGTTGCTGAACTTAAAAAAATTACTGTCTGTTCTGAATATTTATTTTATTTAAAGAAAAGAACCCAAATCTTTTCAATTTTGCGGATTCGGTTTTCTATATACCTTATATTATTATACTTAAGGTCTAAATGTTCTTGTTATATTGAGTATTGTATTATTTTTACAACTAAAATGTTATAAAAATCTAATTTCTTAGGAATCTAAACAAAATACTTTGTAGACCAATCGAATGGTGATAAAATTTACGTTCAATAATTGTATTATAAATTGAATGTTAATTATATAAATTAAAGCAATTACATTATTTGAAACAGAACGTCTTGACATTAAACAAGAAACTTGATTGCGTTACGAGTGTTAAATTATTCCTTTGGTTTATTTAGTAGAATCTGTAATTAAAATTAAATAAACGTATAGCCAAAAACACTACCTCTCTCTCCGAGCACTCGGATTCAGACCGTTGCGTAGCTAGTTTGCTTTTCATCATTGCCTTACTATTACTTATCTTTGCTTAATTTAGTATCATTTGATATTGCCATTATGTTACATTAGTAAGGAATAGTTGGGTCATAAATATAGTTTTTATCATACCTACA
>DWCF01003723.1:0-18709 GCA_018230265.1 Delias oraia
CATACCTTAATTGGGACGCCACATTCAATCGACGAACTGGGATATTTTAGGAATTGAATAGAACTCGTCAATTTTCACATCCTCATGTGTCATTATTAATTCGAACTGTTTAAATAGGCACGTTATAAACAGTAGTTAACCTTAATTGGCATGAGCCGTGTATTTTTACATTTACGCTCATTGCTGTCGAAGGGGATCATCTGCATTGGAGTATACGAGGCGTAGGGCCAAGTATGTTGACAGCGCAGGCGCGGCAGGCCGACCGAATGCCTTACACTGTCGCAGCGGACTGTCCAACGGTGCTTGTACTGTGTTTTGCAGAGTGAGTGAGGATATCGGAGGCCCTTGTCTTCTTATCACACAGAAGATCATCTGCTCCGTTGTCCGCTATCTCATAAAAAACGTACAAGTAAAATAAATGCATGTAATAAACGCGTGAGTGTATTTGATTGGATTAATGGATGTTTGTTACACTTTCACGCCATAACTACTAGCCGATTTTAACAAAACTTAGTATTATGATATTATAAAATATAAATTGGGCAAAATATAATAACAAATGTCACGTAAGTCAGACGCGACTGGTGGCGTAAGTGGTGACCGGCTAGTCAGCCGGCCCATGCCAACTGACGGCAGCATGAGCTGTGATGGCTATGTGGCTGGCAGCAAATAGCCCTTTCAAAAGAAGAACGAAACGGAAGACGAACGGAGGCCAGCTAGTGGGAGCAGTAGACCTGCCTGCGCAGATATTTCCAATCAATCCGATGCTGATCTATCTCATGCTACCATGGAAAAGATGCTGTATCTCCATTACCCGCCTACTTTGTTAAGAAATGAATTGTCTTCGAGCATAATGCTTCACATTTACAGTTAACTACTACTGCTTGGAGGTAGACCGTAAACAGAAATATATTCCAAAGAATGAGCGTGCATGGAATTTTCTTAAGACTGGTCTGTCCACCGAGTCACTTCAATGGACTTCCTTACTTGGCGTTAATATGGACACTGTGCTGACACTTGAATGCTGATAGTGCACAAACTCAACGAAATCACTAAAACGGCGTACTTTTAATTGTTTAATTGTGCCTAAGGATAAAGGTGAAATGTTTAGTCGCGTTTTTTAACTTAAGGAAATACATTTACGCACGCACAATGGGACTACATACTGTGTGGGTTTATCAATTCCGGAGTGCAACATCCGAACAAAAAGTTTCAACCAGTGTCTCCCGAGGCCCCTTGAGCTCGGTCGTATTGAGTTCGATACACAACATCAATGAAAACCTTTTTTTTTAGAAACGGTGGCAAACAAGCAGGAGGCCCACTTAAGGCAAGCGGGCCTCCGCCTCTCGGACACCTCTAGCCCAGGAAGAGCTGCGGGTGCGTTGCCGGCCTTTAACACCCGACCGACACGAAGCCTTCACTTCATCACTTATGTACTTGTCGAAGCTCTCGAGCTACCGTTGCGCCTAGAACAGCCACGGATTCGATATAATGAATAGTTTGTTGTTGAAAAGCGGCGTGAAAAGCCTACTACACAGCCGACGCGCTCCTTATAATATACACCCGGCCTTAAGGTAACTTACAGTCCAGCTGATTGTAAGTGCTGCTTAGTGGCATCGACTCACTCAGAGTCGGATTAGCTACAAAGATTAGTAGTAAGTAGGTCGTAGATGCGCGGCCGAAGGTTATCGACGATGTAATAGTAGTAATATCGGGCAATGAGCGCAGAGCTGGGGACGTTAGGGAATGGAGGGTTCAGTCTAATTCGCCACGAATCGACGGATGTGGGGGCGATGCGCGGTGTGAGAGCCATCAGCCCCTACGTCCGCTGAGACGCCTGCTCGTAGCCCTTGGGCCTCGTGCCTCGTGACGCTCGCAGTGTGGCCTCTCCCGCCGCGCATGCGCGACGCTGCGCGCGCCTATATAGCCATACGCACGCCATTTAGGCGGCAGTCAATCTGCGAAGTGCACGGCGAACGCTATTATTGGTGTATCGAACGTGCAGCGCGCACGTACCACACGTCACTTTGGATTTAACAAGGTACTGTGTCTATAATGTTTCGTATAGAATTGCGCGCGGGTTGGCTTTCTTTCTGCACTCGTGGAAGAAGAAACCCAACGCGACGTGTGGGTACTGCGTGCCAGCGGTTCCTTGCATTGCGAATTGGTACAGCGTCCCGATCCAAATATTCTTTGGAAACGTGTCGCGTTTTCAAGTTTCTGCAATGCGAACTTTTATCAAGTCACTTATTTCCCAAAGGCTGCCGGCTTCACCGATTGAAATGATCGTTACTATTCTGGTAAACAGGTTGTTTCTCGCGGCAATGTCTCACATGCGTGCTGAGCAAAGGACACACTCCCCTGCATGCCAAGAAACGACTGGTTTCCCTTGATAGCGATACTCGTCAAACTTGTATCGTTCGACGTATCTCTTGGCCGTTCATTATTAATCTGTCTCAAACACTCCCATTTCTGTCCCCATCAACATATAGCACATAAAGTACACAATTCAAAAAAAACGATATCAGCCGGACACCATTTCTCTCTTACGTGTTACCAAACTCGTGAATTTTTCCGTTATTACCATAAACTGTAGGTACGTTTAAATGACAAAAAAAAACAAATACAAGACCAAAGACGGTATCTACAGTGTAAACTCTATTTAACGACACTGAAGGGACTGTGCATTTTATAGCGTTATAAAGAGTTGTCGTTAAATGGAGAGATGAAAAGGAGAATGGAAGACAAGCTAAACCAACTAACGCCAATTGATTTCGACGCTTTAGGCAGTTTGTCGTTAAATCGAGGGACGTTACAGGGAGTTTACATTGTATTTTAATGCCCAATATTAGAAATCTTTATTATTTGGGTTACAAGAAATAATTTACCCATCCTCAGACCTACAGAAAATATCAAGCTATTTTTGGACGAGTTTTGCACTCTGCAAAAAGAGATAATTATTACGAGACGAAATTAAAAATAGTATTTTTTTATACTCCGTTTAAAATTATTTATTTCATACCAGGCTAGGTTGAACAATTGCTTTAAGTTGCCACTGATTTTGTTACAAAGTACAATAGTAAATTTACGTAAGATATTTTTGTTGTTTTTCTTGTGAACCACTTGTTCCAGCTTATGAGATTAGGATACGAAAAGCGGTTTTTCGTGTCAGCTTTAATTCGTGTAATAAAACAAACCACCGGTGACGGGGTTACTGGGCGAAGGCACCGCAATAAAGTCTCACAACATCGCGTCGCTTCTAATAAAACAAGGATTTTTCTTTCGGCACACGTCCAATGCGGCATAAGCTACAGTTATTCATAGCTGATGTACTTTGCACACACGTAAAACGAGTGTCACAGAGTGAGGATATCGAAGGCCCATGAAGAAATACCGCTTAAGCGGCGTATAATACAAACAAAACCAAATAGTAGAATGTGGCGTGATCGTTTACGGGCAAACAAGGGCTTGGCCCGCTATCCGCAATATGCTACATAATAAAAAAATAGCTAATTCCGCTTAAAATCGACGCACATACATACATACGGACGTTGCCCCTTTTCTTCCTTAGTTAATCACAGTTTCTTCCGCATGATACAGAAAAAAATCAATGAACACATTATAAAAAGGGACGTTCAACACATTTGATTAAAAATTATGTGAATTTTTTTTTTCTCCGAAACATATATATTCTACAGATGTATTTTGACATTTGTTTGATAAAGACTGAGAATATAAGCTTACTGTGATTAGTTCAATATGTGTGACAATATTTAAAAATTAATAAAAGATAATCAACCAAATGAAGTATAATAGACGCCGTTATTAAAAAATAGTGTAATATAGGAATGGTTTATTCTCAACATGGAGAGATTACAAACGCTATAGTTTCCTTTTTAAATGAAAACAGAGAGCCGAATGTACACTTGCCTATGATAAGCGGTCCTCCGCCCATGGACACTCGCTTGGAAATGCTCGCTTATTTTTGAACGTCTCCAAAGTCGTATTGCTAACATATATATAACATAACAGCAACAATAACATCTGCAGACAGCTGGTTCCGTAGAATAGTGGTGCGCGGCACAAAAAGCTTCAAAAAGCGCTCAGTTGTAGAATTACACTGACACATAGCATTCCGTGCATTGGTGAGAGGTCCTACGTTTTAACTAAGTCCGCTTGAAACAGGAAATTAACTCCGCGTCCGCGCGACAACTTTATTAAGAATACTTTTGTTATTTATCTGTTTACTTTTTATTGGGTCAGAACTTTGCTGACGTGATAATTCTATTATGATTTATCTTCGTTCTCTTTCCGTTTGTTGGCCACCGCTTTTACTTCCCGAGTACATTTATACGCTTTTTCTGCTATTTTATCTCTTTATTAAAGCTTTAGAAAGATTATTACACCATCATCCAGAACATAGAAGACAAATGCGTCAGCATGGAACTTTCTGCAGAGCCACTACATAAATAAACTGGCAAATACAAATAAACCAACTGTTGTAAATTTGACCATAAAAAATGAAACCCTATTCGTTTCTTGTTGGTTCTTATTGTAGAAGTGTTTCTTCCGGTAGCTTTACTAATAATTGTAATTGATTTGCAAAAGTGCTCCTTCCGGTACCTATTTGAATAAATGCTTGTTTGAATTTCAATTTAATGAATTAAACTCTAAATGTGTATTTCAATTTTACACGTAACGCTTTAGAATTGTGTCTGTCTGTTACACCTGTAAATGATGATTATATTTCAACTTTAATTAAAGTAAAGAAAGCAAAGTAATAGAGTTTAATGTTGTTTTTCTTTACAGAACAACTAAATGTCTTTGTTACGCCGTTCAAATATTTGTTAACGTACATTTATAAAATACTACGATATTAGTAGTTTCTGATTTTATTTTTGCGATATATTGAATATTTCTTACACTTAACAGATAAACTCCAATCCACGCTTTTGTTGTGTTGCCAGCTCCTTACACTGTTAAACATGTCTCTGGTATTATGTCCGCCCGAGGTATCATTTTGGACCAATTAGTGCGTCAGCGTATGATTCATCATGGCACTCCCAAGGAAATGCATTTGTAAGACACTTATACTACATTTTGAGAGCCTCATAGCCAAGCGGTTTTATAAGTCTTCCATCAAGGGAAAGGCATCGAGTTCGAATCCTAAGAAAGGACAATATAGGAAACCGAAAGAATATAACCAAATGCGTTTTCTGATTCATTACCCGTATTTTTGCCATACATTTAATATCTCTTTCACTCAGCAGACAAACCACTTTGAAGGTAGCACGCAGTAAGTTATAAAAGCAATTTTCGAACGCATCTCTTCTCCGTAAATGCAAGTTAAAATGATTTATGAGGGTAGTTGAACGGGTTCGACGAACAGTTGTAACTTGACTTTCCGAATACTTGTGAACTTGATGAGTTTATGTACGAGACACTTCGACTCAGCCAAGTTATGTACGTATACACAAAATACGTAATTTAGTCATAAAAATAATATAAAATAAAAGATTGAATTAATTTTAAATTGCATTAAGTTTTTGAAATGTGTTATTTATTTAATACTTTTAGCCGGCCCAATTAGTGCGTCGGCATATGCTTCAGCATGGCTTTCCCACGGGTACGACAGTGTTAATATACTCACCCGGCCAATGTCAAGCCCTTCCAAAGACCGAATAAATTATATTTTTTTTGTTCGTACCAGGATTCGAACCGGATATCTCGCGCTTCGTGGTAGGCTTATAAAACCACTTATCTGCGCGGCTCTCAAAAACTCAAAACATTCCCTATAAACATTTTGAACATAATAGCCAGTTTTGTTTAAAAATCTCCGGCCACACTTGAATTTGAAAATCTCAGACACATCTGCATTCAGGAAGAAATCTGCCAAATAGATGTTTCAGTGCCAAGCGAAACTGCCGTCGTGGCTTTTCCTTTGACGTTTATCTTCAGCACTCGAATAATTTAAGGGGCGCTTTTTGATAATATTTCCGGCATAAGTGTACTGTCATTTAAATCGATTCAAATTTTACAACACAGACTCGAGAATCTTGTCGACAAAAAATATTTAGGGCGTTTTTTTAAGGGTGCAAATGAAGATAGGGATTTATAATTTTGAATCGACAATACTCATAATGTATTTAGATTTAATGATGATAATTGCTATGCTATGCTAATTGCAATTAAATGAGCCTCGTGACCGAGTGGTTTTGAAAGCTATCGTGAGATCACGGGTAACGGGTTTGATCCCCGGCCTGAATAGAATTTATAAATTTATAATCCCCCACCTGTATTTTCACCCACTTAACAACAGTACTTGTAATATTTCACGTTGGTATTCTACAAGTACGTGGTATCACTCCGGACGCGTCGGCCTAATATATGGCCATATGGTTCAGAATGACTTTCCCTAAAGGTAAGCTCGTAAAACGTCAAAATACGTTACATGTTAATACAACGGGTTACGTAATATCATATCTTTTAAGTAATAAAATAGTAATTTTAAACTCACTTATTGTAATAAGTAAATTGTATTTGATATAAATAATAATTTTGGTGTAATGTAATCTTTAAAGAAAAGTACAGCAAAATGTTACGAAGCGTTATTTGGGGGAAGGGAGGCTCAAAACCCTTAAAATTGCATTACGTACATACTTTAACGCTCTCTTAAACACTCGGCCACACTCAAGTTAAATTTTTTATGGAAAAGGTGGCAAACGAGCATTAAACTAACCTAGTATAGCCGGTCCTCTGGCCATGGCCACCCTTAGCTCTTTCAGGGCCGCGGGTAGGATGTTGGCCAATTAAAGATAGATTAGATAGAATTAGATTACTCTTTTTTGAAGGCCCCCAAATACCTCTTCAGGAAGCTGATCTTAATTCCCGATGATTCTTCTACGATCTAAGAGAAACCCTGGAACATACAAAACCCAGTGGTACATTGTCGTGTGGGAACGCCCACAGAAAGATGAACCCATAAAGCGAAGCTACGCTTTGTTTTACCGTTACGCAGAAACGTACATTGTATCAACCACAAATACGTTTACGGCCCACAAAGTATATATTATGCTTATTTCACACAATAGCCATTCAATGGCCGCAAATGTATAAAAGCCTTTTTGTTTTTGTGGTCAGAGAATCATCATTTTATACCACGGATTTAAACGGTTTTGCCCGGTTCCACTGTTGAGTGTTCGATCTTAAATCAAATAGATTTATTGACATTTTATCAACTACATTTTCGTGGGAGAGCCGTGCTGAAGCATATGCTGACGCAATAATTCTGCCCCTCCATCTGGAGTGACACCACGGGCTCACGAGATTACCAGCGTGAAACAGAACTTGTAGTTCCGCTGAGTGAGTGAAGGTATCGAGGTCCCTTGAATTAATACTCTAAAGCGGCGTATAAAGCCGGCAACGCCACGAAAACACAGATTGTGGCAAGGTTTTCTATTGGCAGTAGTGGTTGCACCGTTGCCCGCTATACCATTAATAAAAAATATTTTTATTATATTATACATGCATAGATATAACCCCCCATTTTGGGGGAGGCCTATGTCCAGCAGTGGACTTGAATAGGCTGATGATGATGAAGATACATGCATGGATGTCCGCAAGGAAACTACTATGTCCAGCAGTGGTCGTCCTACGGTCGAAATGATGATGATGAATAATTATATAATAATTAAATTATATGTAATAAAAAATTAAATTGAATAATCTGGTCTTCTTTAAGAATAGTTAATTTGATAAATATATCAAGCATTTGCGGAATTGCTGCTTATGCCTATTTATGTAAGGAACCTCTAAGGGATCTATGTACGCCTTAAAACCCTCATTTATATGAAGCTAAACATAATTTAAATTAAAAAAAATGGCTAGAAATAGCACAAGAGGAATAAATACTTCTTTCACTACCCAACAGACATTAGCGTGTATTAGTTACAATTTACGGGTCGTATTTAATTAAAACTACACGTTTCTAGGTCAGTCAGTAGTTGTATAGTGTATGCAATAATTAAATTTATATCACTATAAGGCAAGGTAAATGAGTGTAAATAAGAACATTAATTTGTTAAACGGGATGTTTACCAAGTTATTCATACTGTTGCGTTTATATAGGTACATTAAGGAATATTCTTTTTTATATAGCAGACAACGGGGAAGATATCCTCTCATAATAAGAATTCGTCGTAATATATATATATATATATATATAGCAGAAATTTATACCCGTCGGAGAGCCATACTGCATAAGCTAACGCACTCATTGTGCCGGCTCGTCGAAGTGATATCACAGGCTCACAGAATAAATTATAGTTATATTTATTCAATATTTTTACTATGTTTCGCAGAGTGAGTGAGAATATCGCCTTTAAAGAAATACCATGGCGTAAAAAGCCGGCTTCTTACAGCCGGAAACACAACCAAAGCGCGGACCGTGGCGCAGTTGTCTATGGGCGGCGGAGTTCTCTTACCTTACAGAAGACCCATCTCCTCTGTTGTCTGCTATACCATAAAAAAGCAATATGTCTACAATATATGCTACAGGATTTCCCTGAAATATGTTTGACTACAGTGGAGATAATGCAAATGGCAGGCTCCCCACTGTTTGCAGAGCTCTTGCGTTCTGTTTGCCTTGAACCATATTGATCATTGATGTCTGATTAAACACTGCCATAACATAGTAGCATGTCGCTCCGGCTTCGAATAGACTGCTATAATTGTCTAAATTGGACCTATTCTCTTACGAGAGAACATGTGGGACTCGCCACTCTGAACTAAAACCTCACAGCACCAGTCACCAGATTTTACACCTACTCCAATGTCCCCTTGGGCCTTTCGCCCCATGTAGGGCCCTAAGGGCTTGGACAAGGTATTCAACCCAAGAGACGAGGACACGATACCGTTCTCTTCCTCTGCATATTGAGAAGTACATCGTAAAACTAAGTCTAGGCGCTAAACAGCACCTAGATTTGGTCATCAAGTGTGTATCAAACACACCCATAGTTTTGAAGACACTCGCAAGGCAAATGCTAAGCCCTTCCAGAGACCGAATACAAAATCCAAAAAATTGAAAATTTATATTCGGACCTGGAATCGAACCCGATACCCCTCGCTTCTTGATCACTTAGCTATGGGGCTTACCCTAATTGATTGTTAACAAGTTTTATATAGCCATTTGTATTAATTTGTTGTAATTAAAGTTCTCATAGTCACCTCAAAAAATGTGTCCACAATTGAAAACCTTTAAAAATTAATTTGCGGAAATTAAGAGTTTTTATAAATATAATTCTAATTTTTAGCCATTATAACCTTCAATACAATTAAATTAACTTGAGTAAAACAGCAAAGCACAATTTGTTTAAAAGAAAAACACTTCGTACGATTCGGTTGTTTAGGAAAACCCCTGAAATGATAGACAATGAAAAAAGAAAATCATGTTCGATTCACCCTCCTTAGTAGTTCATAAACTTTGTTGTGCCGGCTGACAATTGCTTCGGGCCATTAGATTGTCTTTATTCTTGATATCACATTTTTTTATTACATAGACGACAACGGAGCAGGGTTTCCTATATGGTAAGAGAACGCCGCAGCCCATGGACAACCGCGCCGCAGTCCGCGCTTTAGTCGTCTTGCCGGCTTTCAATTGAAAAGGCTTACTCACTCAGCAAAACACGGTAGGTGTACAGTTTCACGCTAAACATTCTGTTAGCCCGTGGTATTAATTCAGACGAGCCGGCCAAATTAGTGAATCAACTCATTAATCACGACTCTCTCACTGATACGACTGTATTAACACTCGCTCGGCCACTGTCAAGCCATGTCAATGACCGTCATCATCATCATAATCATCATTTCAGCAGTAAGACGTGCACTGCTGGACATAGGCCTCCCCAAATAACCAATGACGTATACAAAGGAATGTATAATTTTATTACCTGGGTTGGAACTTGGTACTTTCGAAGACAGCTAAGCAGCGAACGGCTCCTTTTAAATAGTGTTTTGCCGCTAACTCTATAGCCTCACACTTCACTCAGCCGTGACGTGACATTTTGTGTTCGACACTGACATGTCCGAAATCGTTGCGACACTTAAGTTAACGTCTTCTCAATAGAGACAATGCAATCAAAATTCAAATCTTAGTCCTTCGCATAAAGTATAATTTTCAATACAATTTAATTATAATATTAACGAGTCGAATTTTAATACTTATCCCATTGGTATAGAGTTGATAATTTTGAATGTATACTTGACATGGGGGTGAACATTTTAGGGGAGTAAGAAATGATGGATTCGGTTTTAAATTGTTTATTGTTTGCAGTTAACATTTGCGACGGTTTTGTATTGATTGTGATACCGGGGGAAAGTTTACTAACAGGTAGATTGGATTTGCTAATACAACATTCAAGATTCGGGAAATGCACCACATTTTTATTTATTTATTAGGGAACAACAACCAGTAAAATTTCAATAAAATATACCGATATTTTATTGAAATTATATTTGTAAAGAAATTTGTAAAGAAGTTTCGCTGTTACTGTCTATGAACGAAATGGCATTTTGTTTTGATTTCTGAATAAACATAATGATGATAAAATGATGTTTAGTTATATTCAATTTGTTATAAAGAAACTGTAGAACAGTAAACAATGTTATTGTTTATACGAAGAAAGAAGGGTTATACCTTCTAGTAATTGATCTGTATATATATAAGATGTTATATGTATAAAACAAGATTTTATATATATTTACAAAAAATTCAAATTAAAAACTACATCTCTTTATCATTTTTTTTTAAGAAGATATTTGTATAGACTTCTATTATAGACTGTTAGCCGATTTTGCAAGCTTAACGTATAAACTACTTTGCAGCATTTAGAACGGGAATCGCCCGAAGCGTGAGTCCGATTTGATGCAACGGACGCCATCTTGGCGCGTTTGCCGCTAGAAGTAGCGGCAAATCGAATTCTGTTACTGTCTGAAAGAACTTCATTCCCAACTTTATACGGCAAGGAAAAATTTCTTCAATTTGAATTGTCAATTAAATTAATTATTGTTTATTTTTTTATATTAATAGTGGAAAACGAATAGGAGGCTCACCTAGGGCAAGCGGTCCTTCGCCCATGGACACCCCTAGCCCTTGCAGAGCCGCGGGTACGTTGCTGGCGTTTCAGGAAAATGTACGCTCTTTTCTTGAAGGTCCCCAAGTCGTATAGGTTTGGAAATACCCCCGCTGGCAGCTGATTCCACAGAGATGTGGTGCGCGGCACAAAATGCCTTAAAAAGCTTTGATTCATCATAGTGAAATTTATATCTAACTTGTTTTTATAAATACATATTTAGTATTTCAAAAATAGGCAACATTTCATTTCGATACGTGGATACTCAAAAAAGAGCCTTCTTTTTCCTTACAGACTCCACAGATTCAAGACATTTCGCGATTTTTAGCGGCATTTCGCGATTCCGAGTTGGCAACATTGAGTAGGGTTTGCAGCGGCAGTAGCGCTGCGAAGCGAACAAGCCGGACAATTTGAGGCGCGCAAATTGGCAACTTACGCTAATTAACGCTCTCGGCACTGATGCGATGTGGCCACGAAATCGGCTGTTAATGTATTTGTAATTACTTTTACCATATATGAATTAACAAGCAAGGCTTTACTAATATGAAACGTGCAACTGAGGGGCTATCGTGTCTAACTATTTCAGTTCGTTGTGTGCACGAATCCAGTGCATTGTAACCCGAAATTGATTTTTTTATGGCCAGCGCTCGAAGCGGATCTTTTCTTTAATAAAATTTCCCGGGCTCGGACGGAGTATTGGAGATTCTTCAAATTATGCCGCTTAATCGGCGTAAAAGCGCAACCAAAGGGCGGACCTGTTGCGCGGTTGTCTATGGGCGATGGTGTTCTCTCACTATATAATTTCACCTGCTCTGTGTTTCGCTATACCATTAAAATAATAACATCACCGCCCATGGACAACTGCGCCACAATCCGCGGTTTGGTATAACTTCCGGCGAGCAGGGCAAATAAGTGGGTTCGCATTTGTTTAATTTGGCTCTCCCATAGGTCTTCCACTGTTTTAAAAATAACAATGAAAAAAATAATATAAACCGTGTTCACTGGCCACAAAGACGATGCTAACACAATTGATAGCCAGTCGTAAGCATTCGAGGTAGCGAGTGGTCATTTTGCTGACATGTAGGTAGGCAGATGACGGTTGCGTTATTACAGCTTATTATAATTGAAAACAGTTAAAACACTAGAAATATTGGATCCGTCAGTATCTATCTACTGTCACATTCATTACAAGGAATGTTCGGAGGAGTTGTATGGATTGAACCTGCATCTGAATTTCATCATCGAACATCGCAGCAGAATACAAAGTTTCATCCGTATCACCTTGATGTTGGTTGTTCCACAACTCTGTAGAATCAGCTTGCAGAGGTATTTTCAAACCAATACGACTCGAGAACCTTAAAAAATGTCGTATCCATCACTACAGGGGTTAGGGATGTCCATGGGCGGAGAGCCGCTCATTTTAGGTATCCTTCAGTTCGTTTGCCTTCCCATTTTGTCTAAAAAATTTTCGATTACTCGCTCTTAGCCCAACTGGTCTTTAGAGTACAGAATCTACCATTTAAATGGATCATAAAAAAGCGTATCCTAAAAAGCCGGCAACGTACGCGCGGCTCAGGGTATTTATTGGCAAAGGACCGCTCATCCTAAGTGAGCCTCGAGCTTGTTTGGTTTCCTTTTACATAAAAATAACAATACAAGAAAACTTCAGCTATCATAATTTTCAATAACGATCGCTCTGCTTCCCAAACAGCGTTGCAATAGAAATAAGTCTCCAAATGCAAAAATGCAATGAGTGCTGCAACGATAGGCTTACGGGCACAGTCAATTAACGAGTTATTATCGTCAGCCGCTTAACGGCGCAAATAGCTTATACGAACGGATCGGCTAAGCAGCTTAATGCCTATTGGGGTCACCTGGCTGCTCTGACCGCCCTGCGTCGTAAACAGAGCATCTAAGAAACAGTCGAATATAGAAAACAATATTTTTATTATTATGTATTCGCGTGGGAGAGCAACGCTGAAGCATATAACGAAGCACTAATTTGGCCGATGTTTGACGTGATACCACGACCTCAGAATACCAGCGTGAGACAGTACATGTACTGTGTGTTTCTGATTGAGTGAGGATATTTGATGCCCTTGAAGTTATACCAATTAAATGGCGAAAAAACCGGCAGCAAAAACAAAGCGTGTTGTGGTGCAGTTGTACATTTACACCAGTATTTCTCTTACCATAGAGGAAACCCACCTCTTCCGTTCTCGCCTATTCTAAACTAAACACAAAATCTAAACTATGATAAAACCTTATTATTTTCTATGTAGTAGACAAAGGGAACAATCACGCCACGATCTGCGTTTTAGTTGTGTTACCGACTTTTCAATTAATTGCACCCGCTCATCTGTAGAGAAACTGCAGGCTCTCGTGAAATAATACTTGTACTATGTTTCACACTTTCATCGCTTAGACAGCGATAAAAGCCGGCAATACAACCAAGTCCGCATTGCAGCGGGTTTGTCCATGGGCGGCAATGTTCTTTTACCATCTGGAAAAAAGAAACGTCGCTTTTAACATTGATAAAAGCGAGCCTTAAAAAGTGCTGAGTCCTTTACACAGAAGTGTATTTGCGTACTCGCTCGCCTCATTGTGCTCACAGCATTCAATGCTCGTAGACATTTTAATAGCTCTTAAGTCTCCCTCAAAATCGAAGTAAACAGTTTCACTTGTCCACTTCGGAACGTTACAGCTAAAGTGAAGAACTCAAAGTTGAAAATGCCCGACGAATAGATGTTTCGTTGGATGTCATTCTTTTTTTCGTACCTCGATGTCTGATGTTCCAAATTTGAGCATTTTAAGGCGTTTTAACTCTGTGGAATCAGCTGCCTACACAAGTATTTCCAAATCAATATTACTTGGGGACTTTCAAAAAATACCTATCTCTAAAGGGCCGGAAACGCACCTGCGGCCCTACAAAAGCTGAGGACGGCCGTGGGCGGTGGACCGCTTATCTTATGTAATGCTCCTGCACGTTTGCCACCGTAAACATCTAATAAAATAAAATTGTGATTAATTAGTTTACTCTAAAAATAATGTCGCTTTATAAGAATTACAATGTGGAACTATTTTAAATTGGTGACTTTCAATGGGAGGTGAATCAGGATGGTAGAGTATAGGAAGCGGCTCATGTTGTACTTTTGTCATTCAATTATTCATATTGATATAAGCAGTTTAAAATTATTTACACTACTTGGCTATAAAACACTTTAAAAAATATAACCAATTAAAAAAGGAAAAGACCCTTTTATATTACAAACATTCCTAAATCGTTCGATACAATAATTGTCTTATAAGACGACTTTAATGTTTATTAATAATTATTAAGACAGGTATCAGGGGTACTGGAATGAACATATGATGGATTGTTGGAGCATTCCAAAAAGTACTCATGATACATCTCACTCTAGAAAATCCAAAAAAAGGAAATTTTATTCAGTATAAATATATTTAATAATTATTTTAAACTTCAATTATGTGCATTTTCAATGAAAAACCCTGTCACTTCATAACTCCAAAACTGGAGCTGCTACATAACAACGGCATATATTTTTGAAATAAGCGTGGAAAAACTATGCCGATTCAAGGAAAAATCACATGCAACAGACATGCCGTCTTCCAGTGTAATTTGCCGATTCTTTTTTACAATATTATATGAGAAACCAATAGTCAAATGAACATTTCAAAATGTGTTACGTGACTTTTAGATGCAATATCAGTTCAAAGGTGATGACTAAGATAAAAAGTTTAGGTACGACCATAACACTATTCAAAGATCCACATGGCATTTTTTCTCGCCTGCTAGTCTCAATTAATTTCAAATTCTTACTTGTTTCCCAATTGCTTTCAATACGATTTAAAAAAGATTTTTTAGGTCAATAAATATTTTTTATACACTAATATATAATAAATTTAAACTTACAGTAACCACCTGTGGTGATGTTAGCTGTATCGGCTTGTCAGAAGGGAGCTCTTTTTTTAAAATGATTAAGCTATTGGCATAAAGCCTTTATAGTTTCTCGCGGACTTTTGGGGCGAGCCTTAGGCTCTTAAATACTTTATTCCACTTTTACAGTTTAAAATTTGTCGGTAACGCCATCTAGTTTACATAAAGAAATTATTAACATAAATTCAAAAAACTTACGCACAGCCAGCTATTCCTTCATCTATTGAACAAAAAATAAATTTTAATTACATAATTATTGAAATATAACATGATATATAATCCCTAAATAATCAATCTATCTGTAACCATATAATAAATACACGATTTTGAACTCTAAAACAAAGAAATATAGTTTATTATTCAATGTAAGGTGATTTGTGTGGAGATATCAAAACGTTGTAGAGGCTGTCCAGTCGCAGATATAAACTGTCCAGACGGGAGAAAGTTAGCGGGGAAAGTTTTTGCGAAAAAAAGCTAAATAATTTTGTTAAGCAGACTTTTATGCATCTCGTTGAGGCGGAAGGGTGAGAAAAAGCCCGTGGAGTTTGATAGCTTCTCATTTAAACATATAATATTTAACAGTGCTCTCTAGCTAATATTTTTTTTATAAAAATATGCAACAGGATCAGAAGGTGCACTTAGGGTAAGCTGTCCTCCGCGGCTGCGTTGCTGTACTTTAATGTCCATTTATTTGAATTCACTCAATAAATAGTTATATGACCATCACCACTACCAGCCATCTAATAAGCTATGTAAAACAAGTAAAATATTTATTTACTCCAAAGACCGAAAAGGCTGTATTTTGTTCCGAAAAGGATTCGAGCCCGATACCTCCGTCTTCATGGTAGGCTAATTATACCACTTATCTACGAGGCTCTTGAGAGGTATAGCTTTTTGAAGTCTAGCTATAAACAAATCCCAAGAATGTTTATTTTGTTAATTAGAAAAAAAGAGATCAATTGAGAACATCGAAACAAAGCCTGGCCATTTTCTTTTTCTCAAAACCCTTGTTTTTAATTAGAGGACAAATTGGAAATTCCGTCTAATCCCGACGACTGATACCGGCTTGATTCAATTTAATTATAGTGACGTGCCTCTAAGCGGTAATTAACGGACAAAGATGACTTTCATTCGACAGTGGATATTGGACCTCAGAAATAAAACCTTATTTTACAACTATGCCTATTCATAGTGGCTTAGGAGGTATTCGATATTATGTGGTTAAGTGGTGGTAGTTAAAACGAAATGAAACCACAACTCTCGAGACACGTTACCGAGACCGTTTACTTATGATGTTGAACAAGGACTGATATTTTAGCTTTGAACATGTGTAGTGGGCACACAACCTTTCAACAAGATATGAAAAAAGAACAGCGGAGTGCCTTTCGCTTAAAGACTGTTAGAAGCCGCGGTCTAACTGAGCTAAGGCTCTTCATGGGCGGTGTACTGCTGATCCTAAAGCGTCTAGACTAGGTGTCAATTTTAATAATCAATAAGTAGATATATATATATATATATAAATACTTCTCAGATTTGAACTCAATGTAAGTAATATGAAAATAGAGGCTCGCCTAGGATGAGCGGTACTCCGCCCATGGTCACCCCCAGTTCTTGCGTATTTATTATTGAACATTTTGATTATATGTGTTTCCAAAGGGACTGTAACTATTTTCAAAAATTGACCTTAACTAAGTAAACGACTTGTCACGGAAAGAAAGAGCTCATTTGCGCGCCATTTGTTATGTATCTAACGTATTAAAAAGGACAGACAGGACTGCGGAATATATTTATATTTATTTCACTCTCCTAATTCCTTTCATAAGCTTATTTTTTTTTAATTTGGTTGAGATGGTCAGTGGCTATGTCTAGGCTTATCACTGTAGTAATCATCCTTTCTTGACTTTGACTGTAACCTTGAGAGTTGTTGAACCGTCTTAATTGTACGCCAATTCCGGAGACACGAGACGTTCCTTTTGTAATTCCCGATCATATTTACAAATAGCCAAAAGGACGAAGCGGGGATAAATCTGCTCGTCTTCCACGAATGTCGCTTTGACGATTATTTATGAAGACATGTTGGGCGCGCGTGATGCCACCATTAGTCAAGGTAGATGTTGCATCCACTAACGGATTTCACATTTAAATGTTATTTGAGGTATTCGTCTCGCCTTTTATACGAACTAAAATGTTTTCCATCTAAAATTAATGATGTATCACCAATTTTAAAGAGGTGGAAATTTGTATGTGATATGCGAAAGTTATATTAAGATAATGTAATAAAATAAATAAAAGAAATGTCTATAAAGCAAGATACAAGCATTCTTATAGAATAATATTCATGGGATTTAGACGTTAGTTCCGAATGTTTATGTAAGCATTTAAAAGCATATTACTCAGCTGACTTTCTTCACTATTTCTCTAAGATGCTCTAAGATCTTATCATCATTAATGAAACTTTAACAGTTTTTATTAACAATCCATAAATAGATGTGTAGTCTTACTTAAATAATACAGGTATTGCAATTATAAGAAAGATAAAAAAGATTTATTTAACATAAATTTACATAAATAATTCTCTTGAGTTACATATGTAAATGTACTTACATATGTAACTATTTATATTACCTATGTAAGTTTATGTAAAATGAATCTTTTTCCCTTTCTCCTGATTATAAGACATATATTCTTTAAATAAGACCCATTATTTATCAATTTATGAACTGTAAATAAAGTCTCTTCACAAACTACAAAATGTCAGGTGAGTAGTCAGGGAAACACAACTTTTCTTATTATTTAAGAAACTAAAACTATCAGACGCAAAGGGCAGGACTTGGTACCCCTTCTCCTTGACGAGTACTGATTTTCAGCGAACTACGCACCACATTGAAACTATCAGTAAAATAAAAACAATAGTAAAAGCTGAAAGAGGCATGTTATAACTCGAGAGTCTCGTAGCTAACTGATTTAATAGGTATAGGGTTCGAATCCCGGTTCAGACAATTATGAATTACCATCGGTCTCTGGAAGGGCTTGACAGTGGCCGGGCGAGTGTCTTTATACTGTCACACCCGGTTGGCGCGGTTGTCCATGGGCGGCGATATTCTCTAACCATATAGAAAGCTCAACTGCTCTGTTGTCCGCTATACTATAATAAAAACTACTACTAAAATTTAAACTATGTATCTACCATCAAAGATATGAAACTTCAATGTTTTATTAAAAATGGGTACATTTTTAACATACAGCTCAAAGTTATAAAACTATCCTTAGTAGGTGGTTAAAAACTGAATTACGATAACAGGTACAAAAATAATATTAAAAAAATATATTCATGACATATGTAACTTTTGATCCACAAGTCTTTATTGACTCTTAGTTTTTTAATGTCTAATAAATACTTTTTGAAGCTTATTTATTTTGGAAAAATCCAATATAGTAAAAATTCATCATTAATATCAACAATAAAGATAAACTTGACTAATTTATGTCGATAACGATTGACATGACAAATTATTTGTGCTTATATCTGACTATCTTAATATATGTAAATCTCGTGTCACAATGTTTGTCCTCAATGGACTCTTAAACCGCTTAACAGATTTCGTTCAAATTTGCACGCAAT
>DWCF01003724.1:0-18708 GCA_018230265.1 Delias oraia
CGCTGAGTATTCTGTGAGCCCGTGGTATCACTTCGGACGAGCCGGCCCAATTAGTGCGTCAGCGTATTCTTCAGCATGGCAATGCAATTACAAATAAAAAACATTGCAGTTGCAAAGTTTATAAAGTTATGAAGAAAAATTGTATATTATCATAAAGAGTTCAGATGTTTATAATACGAATAAGATGTTGTCAGTTAACCATAAATAATTGTGTAGTTATATATGTATATATATTAAACAAACTAAACAGGTTATGTGTAAGACTAAAACCCTGAGAATTAAATAATAAACAGCCCCGGATCTAGGGAGGGGCAAGCCGGGGCCTATGCGGCAAAATCAGGGCGCCGCCAAACATAAGTAGATATTTGCCCCGTTTTGCCCCAGTTTTTGCCCCGCCTAAAAAAACTGAAGATCCGGGGCTGATAATAAAAAGTATTTATATAACAAAATGTATTATATCTATACACATTAACGCCAGACAATGCCAGAGATCAGTATCCAGTGTCTTTGTTCTTTGATTTAATATAATTTTTAAGACAAAGAATCACTATCTCAGCAGCACGGTGAATATGTATTTAAATTATTCATGAAATCATGTTCAGTTGAGATTGCTAAGTGTCGCAAGTGGGAGTATGGGAATTGGCTCCTATGAATGCAAATTAATTTAAATGAGTCATTACAGGGCAACTAACATGAGCGATTTATGTATCGAGATAATTGCTACTGTACTCGTTATCGCAAATTGTAAGCGACCTGATGTTTGCGCGGACTGCCCTGTCGCTATTTTTACGTGAACTAGAAATTTCATACTAGCATATAAAGGCATTATAAATTACACGAAAGCCTTTTATTTTATTGAGATAAACCGTATAATTAAAATGTCCATATAAATGTATCGAAATTGTTTCAGTTACAAAGTAGACAAAAATGTACATTTTAAGGCCATTTGATGAGTCACGATATTTGAAAACTAAAGCTATAAAAGTTGCTAATGTTAGGGATCAGAAGGCCCTGACCTAGGATAGCGGTTCTCTGTAGCCTTCATAATAGTTGATTCACTGCATTCTCTACAGTTCACATCATGTTCAACAAGATTCAAATACTTAGATGTGTACAGTCAACAAAATCTTTTCACTGTGTTTTGTCTCGTTTTTGTAATAAAAAAACGACGTAATACGGATAAAGTATAGCAACGATGAATTAATAATATTTTATTTAGCTTGAATTTAAGGAGCGCTAATTGTTTTTTGCTATCGGTGAGAAGACACCAACAACTATATTACTTAGAGACTTTTTTTAAATGTATGATTGCTTTTGCCGATCATACATTATAGTTAGAGCGTAGTTGTTGTGTAATAAAAAGTCGCAGCGATGCGCAAATGTCTCGAATGACCTTGACCAGACTCGTGTATACGAAATACATTAACATAAATGAAATCCGGCTTTTCTGGGACCGTATGGTATTGATGCAATAGTTAAGGCAAAAACGCAGTTGATTGTCGACATTTTCATCAATATTTCTTAATGTATGTGTAATTTCAAAATGGCAAGTAGCAGGCTCTAGCCACTAGTAGACACATTTATTTGTAAATCGATATTTTTTCCTTCATGCACATACGATAATATGTAGTAAGTTACTTGACGCATGTTGTAAGCCCTTTATTTTAACGAAAACTGATGTTTTATTTTATTTTATTTGGTGAGGCTCGTCTAGGGTAAGCAGTTCTCCGGTCTTGCACGCTCTCGCCCCTTCCAGAGCCGCGGATTGATTGTAGAATATTAAAAACACATTATACAAAAAAATTGTATATTCAGGTGTGTTTGACGCGCAACCGACGGCGTCTGAGCGTCAACGAGAGAATCTGAGTTCGCGGCTCCGACGGGAGTTTGGCCTGGCGCTCCCGGACGATGAAGAGGCCAGACCCGCCACCGAGACTTCGGGTAAGTGTATTACTCACATTGCATGTAAAGTATTGTGAATTTATTAGTCAACCTCTTTGAAAAACTAGTTAGAAAATATATAATTGAGTGATTTGTAAGGTATTTCTTTTAGCACAACTTTGTAGTTGAGTATAGAGATAAT
The DNA here is from genome assembly GCA_018230265.1 of Delias oraia. Lineage (NCBI taxonomy): Eukaryota > Metazoa > Arthropoda > Insecta > Lepidoptera > Pieridae > Delias > Delias oraia. The sequence goes on from DWCF01003724.1 coordinate 2,084, forward strand.
TCAAATCCATTACGGCCTATCTTTAAAAAGAGAAATACTCCATAAAAGGTCTCAATACACAAGCAATACACCAGCGACCGTTAAAGGTTTCCAAGAGCGCCGGAGCACTTGCACCGCGTGCCCGTTTGCCTTCCACTCTTTCAGTAACTTACTTTAGTTGTAAATACGTGTTATTGTAATAAAAAATATCTCAGGGATGTGAAAAGTAATTGCTTTCTATAAACAGGTTGCATTCAAACTAGTAATGGCGAATTTTGATTTTTCAGATGTCGTTGAGGTCGCGAAACGCTGCGATAGGTAGAGCCGGCGCGTGCGCACACAAGATACGATATTTTTGTAAATCTCACCAATCGCTTGTAATATAAATTTTTAAACGAGTCGTGTAAGGCGTTGTATATTTTCAGTTTTTCGTCTTCGATTTGTTCAACTTCACAGATTTCAAGTACAAATTGTTTTTATTTTTCCTTTGTACATATTGTATATATAGTGTAATGTAAGACGTAGAGAGAGGTATGTAAAGTGACATATAAAAGATTTTTTTATATATGTACAACGTTTATGTATCTTATTGATATGTTTATTTATTTGGTAGCGCGTCCTAGGGTACGTTAGATTTTTATACGCATAATGTATAAGTAAATTATAGTTGTTTTTATTGTTTTAACTTTTTTAGAGTGTACAGACGGTATGGCCTCAGGTCTGGCGTAGTTATAGAGGCAGTAATTAGGAATCGATGTGAAACCGCTTAGCCATTGTTATAATTCTTAAGTGAGCGTCGGAAATATTATATTCTTTACAAATTCTGTGTATCACATTTAGCTGTTTTGTGTTATTACATATTGGTTTGATGGATTCTACAAGTAATAACAATTAACAGCTTCATTATAGATTGTGGATTAATTTAAATAAATACATTATTTTGCACCGTTCGGCCGCCCATGCAACTAGTTTTCCCCACGATAGTCCAAGCCCAGGTTCGATTCTCGCAGCGCCCTTGCGCTAATCGTGTAAAATCTCGGGCGCCCCCAAATGCCCACGAATTGAGCTGTCAGGACCGTATGGTCATACAGCAAGTAAAAAAAATATAATTTTGCGTGACAATATGTATTTTAAATATTGTTGTTATAGTTGGCTTTTTATATACTAAATTTTAGATATACTAAAAACAACGAAATATATATGGTTTACTTTTTATTGTATTGGCAACTACAGAAGATATATAAGTTTTCACGTTCATGTCCTCGAAACTGGTCATATTTTAATCAATTTTATAGTTTTTTGGAAATTGTATTCATAAAAAACAAAAAAAATTAAAACAACGAATTTATGTTGTGTCGTTATGTTAAATAATTTCTGAGAGATCTCTGGATAATGTTAAATCCTGCTGAACTGTAATTGAGCTGATGTTAATTAATTTTATTATTGTGCAACTAAATAACATATCCGGAAACGATGATCAAATTTTGAGGTCCTTCTCGAAAGTCATGCAATCGAAATCGTTTACTTTATTATTTATAATTTGCGATTATAAAACATTTCAATTGTTCAGTAATTTGTAATATTTAATCATACAAAATTACATTTTGTATTGGTGTCTAAGGAATTTTATAATTACATCACACATCTAGGCTGTCTGATAGATTTTAAGTTTATATTTTAGCAGCGACTTTTGCTGCTCTTTAGACCTAGCAGTGGGAGCGAGACATTGTCTGAGACTATAATATCAAAGCAGCAAGCTTAGGTATCTTTGTTAAGGCATAATGTATGAGCGTAATAGCGAGCGAGCATAATATTTAATTTTAGCCTCTCTGAAACGGTAAATAGCATGAATGTTAATACAGTGTAAACTACATGTAACGTCCCTCGATTGAACGACAAACTCCCTAAAGCGTCGAAAGTAATTGGCTTTAGTTGGTTTAGCTTGTCTTCCATACACTGATGTTTTTTCTCTCCATTTAACGACAATTCTTTATAACGCTATGAAATGCACAGTCCCTACAGTGTCGTTATATAGAGTTTACACTGTAGTTGGTTAAAAAAAACTTTACCCAGTGGACTTACAAAGCACAAGTAGTTTAATGATCAATCGTTCTGCGGCTGACAAAATCTTAATTTATAGATTACGAATAGTGCTATACAAATGTATAGGACGGCTAAACAAACAGAATATTGTAGTTTTGTAGGATCAGTCGTCGTAAACTGTTGATAATATATAACTGAATTATTTTACAAATTGTCAAGTAGCTGTTCATAATTTAAATTTCGTAGTGTAACTACAATCGCCCAGTGGTCAGACTTTTTATTTTAAATCTAGTGTGATTTTTTTTTTCAAATACATCTCTGAAAACGTTGGAATGTCGATAAGCCGCCTATAATTTTAGGCATCGTCGAGTATCATTCACAGATTAGTTATTTATTGCATTATGTTGGTTTACTTTGCGACGGGTATTTTTCCTTCTAGAACTTTCGTTGCACTTGTGATTGTGAACTTATTTTGTCGCGTTTTCAACAAATTTGTTTGGAAGTGCGTTTGAAAGTGAAACAACATTCTAAAACGAAATCTACCTTAACCGAATCATTTCAATGAGCATAATCGAACTTAGGTTTTAGTCAAAGTGTTGCAATAATTGCCTAAAGGCTTACGCGTAGTACATATATCTATGGACAAAAATGATTTAGCCATGTAATCCAGGATATATTTTCTTGTACAGAAAGCTATTATAGCATTGCGAGAAGTGGCGACTGCCGACTTGTCTCTGAAAGGAACTGTAAATATTTTAATCTGGTTGTTGAATTTAATGTAAACTTGTCGCTTGTTCACATGTAATTTGGTTGCATATTTGCCATTAAATTTATTTATTTATTCCTTGTATATTTTTAGAGGTCACATAACCGATTGCGAAGGGCTAATAGAAGAGGAAATCGTATTTTAAACAATTCATATAAAAATATTAGAAAGGTTCTTATTTTTTATTTATTTTCATGCACTTTGACGCCTCGTAGAAATTATTAGATGAAATCTTTGTGATATAAGTTTTTAATATCATTCAGTAGAAAAGATTGTAATTGTAAATATTAATTATAATTAATTTTTAAGCAAAAAGCTACATATATTTTGTTAACAATTATAAAAAAATCACTTCCTAATATTTGCTATTGTCAGATAAGGCTTAGTTTTCCTCCCATGTGCGAGTCCTTGTGTGTATAATTTTGGGTATTTTAACAATGGAATATTTTGCATCAAAGTGACACGCCGAAGTACTAAGAAGTCATGAATTTCTGTCATTAATACCAGTCTCCTGGCATCCTTATATTTCGGCGAGGCGCTAGGTATTTTATTACTTTAAGTGGATCATAAATAAAGCTGTATTATACTATCCAGATGTTAAATATTGATTATTTCTTTCTTAATGTTTGAAGTAAGCATGTAAAATTAAAAATAATATAGAATAAAAGATGTTATGATAATTACATAAAAATCTTCGTTTGAATCTACCGACTTTACTTTACTCCATTAATAGACTGAATAGTCAAATCATATAAAAAGGGGATCCATCTCGGAAGCTGTATACTTCAAAAAAACTAATGACAAATAGATTATAAAATAAGAACCGTTAATGGCTGGACAAAATGACTAAAGTAATAATTTTGATAATTATGTACTATATCAAAATGAATCACAATTTTTTTATAGTTTAACGTGCCACGGAACGGAGATCACCGCCGCTCGATGTGTCTCAGTCATCCATCAATTAAGGTACCTAACGAGCTACGTTTACTGTAAACCTCCAACAAGTGGAAATATCAGGCTGCCGGAGAAAACTACTGCTACGCCCAGTAGCGAGTTGCAACCATTCGTTCCCGTGTAACTGAGAAAACAGGTACAGTGTAAACTCTATACAACGACACTGAAGGGACTGTGCATTTCAAAGCGTTATAAAGAGGAGTCCTTAAATGGAGAGAAGAAAAGGTGGATGGAAGACGAGCTAAACCAACTAAAGCCAATTGATTTCGACGCTTTAGGAAGTTGTCGTTAAATCGAGAGACGTTACATGGACTTTACACTATTTCAAACTCAGTCACCCCGGATAGAAGACTACCGCCAAGTTTGTATAGGAATGATACGTCCGTCACTGTCTCAGTAGACAGAATCAAACCAGCATACACTTCGCAGCCAACATCTACAACCAGTCAATCTTACAACACAAGATAGATACAAAACACAATCACACAACCTTCCACAGCACATCCCGTAACTTACCAGACATTATCCAAAGAAGATACCGGAAATTCTGTTTAAACGACTCGATCAGGCCGTAGCGTACGATTCCCTCGACTTTAGCGGGCTGGAAGGGGATGATGTAGTGTACTCAACAACGATCAGCGAAGTCACGCCCACACGCCATTAGGCTAACGGGATAGTAATGGTACCGGGAACTGTCGGCGATGCCGCTCACTACCTAGTCCTGCAAATGTCGCAGTCATCTGATTAAACCCGCTTCTTTTGGAAGGGCTTTTTGCTGCCGGTCATACAGCCATCACAGCTTCACACAGTCTTTTGGGGCGAGCCCTAGACTCGACGTGAATTGATTTTTAGCTACGACTTGCGTAAGGGCATCTCCTGCGAGACACGAACCTTGGCTTAGGACGTCGCGGGGGCCTTGGCGGCCTGAGCAGCCGGGAGATAGCTCAAGCCGCGGTCGCTCAGGTGAGTCTGTCTACATAGCTAGGTCCTCGGCGTTATTAACGCGGTCCCTACACAGAACCCTTCCATCTGAGTTTATGTTATTATCTTTTCGGGAGGCTTGAACCCGGCATTCGATCGAATGACTAGCCGCTAGCGCGTTCATTGAATGAAAATGAACTAAATTACCATCACTTGGCTGATTTTAAGTCCGCTCTGTTCAAACGGCTAAGCTTCGAACGGCTAACTAGTTGGACGTTGAGTGACACTTGTTCAGTCAACGTTCAGCCTAGACATAATCATAGAACGCAGTATTCTTTCGATCTCTCGCTCGCGCTCCATAGCAAACCATTAATAAAGTTATCTACCGGAGTCGCGCAACGCAAATCATCTCCCGCCGTAACTCCTCCAATAAGAGTAAAGTGCGACGGCCTCAGCACTTACACGTGTAAAGGGAAAACTGCAAAGGTGTAGCAATAAAAAAGATTTGTTTATTACAACAATTTTATAGTCACTGGTTATCTAGATACATTTGTAGATATGTAAAAAATAGTACGAAAAAGTGTTCCAATAACATGTTATTCCATACGAACTTGCGTAGAAGTTTAAACTTTATTATAATTACGTAACATATAGTATTGGTCTACTAAACAAAGACACGTAGTTATAAAAATATATTATGCTATGCATAGCATTGCTTTTTAAATCAATGACCTAAATATACTTTAAAACAATAACTCTCACGTCGCCGAAAAACTACAATATAAATCTATATAAAACATGATATTTTTATTCTGTTAACTGAAGTTCAGTGCTTATGCCGGAAAACTTTTTAAAATTATAATTAAATTAAGATGGAAATTAATTAAATTGAAATTCAATATTGATAGCGAGTAAGCAACATTGAAATGCAATACAAAATAATTAAAAACAAAGAGTATACATAAAAGTATAAAAATTAACAAGAAATGTTTGCACAAAGTAACTTACTTTTACCTATCTTACATCTAAATAATATTCCAAAAAATACGTCAACCATCACCAGAGATCTTGACTAGGTACATTCTTTATATCACAGCCGAAACTAAGAACACTGAACGCCTGCCAAGTCTAACGCAGTCTTAACTTTTCGCCAAATATTCTTCTGGACACATCTATTGGCCCAACTTGCATTTTTAGTTTCGTTTGGTCCTAGCTAAAAATGTATATAACTTTGAGCAAAAAGTTTTAATGCAATTGTGAACCTGGCACTTAATTTCATTAAATAGTCTTTTTTTGAATTTCCAATACAGGATTTGAAGAAACAAAAGACAATTTGGAGACTTTTCGTTGGTATCAAAAAAAATCATATAAGAAAGATAACTTGTTTTTATTGGTTTACTTGGATTTAATTCTTGAAAGTAAATTAAACCTTTATTTGATGTAACATGCTTTTTATTAAAAAATCAAATGGCGCATATACCAGACTTGTTAGCCGTAGCTTCCATGCTGAGGTGGTATTCTGAATTCAAATTAAAACAATAGGATCAAAAAAGATGGTAAAACTGCATCAATAGTTTTTGTTCAATCTGTCAATCATATGTAGGGGCCATCAAAGCCTAAACTATATATAGAAGCCCAATAAATGTGTCCAGAAGTGTAAATATATATAATAAATTACAACACCTATCATTTTAAATTGTCAGTCCAATTTATGACACATTACATTAAATATACGTTTTTGAACTTACAGCTAAATAGTAAAAGTATAAATTTAATTAAAATTTCTAAGTGTTCTTAGTATAACATCTAGTTTTGTACATACATCTATAGGTATGATAAACTTAACGTTGACAAGAAAAATGCATCAGACGCATTCATTTCTCTACAATATAAAAATAAACTATTTACAGTTTAAAAATGGACTACATGCGAATTAAAATGTTCTGTATATAATTAAAATATGATATGAGTGCTATACCTTTTGTATTTTGGAATAACTCTTAACATATATAAAAAACGACACCAAAATCTATTTAAGTGGTCCTTTGTTAACAAATTCCATCTTCCATCTTGTCACATTTCGAAAACATCTATCTCTATCATCTATCGTTATTTATACAGTTTAGCGATAAAAAATTTCAAAATGATCAAACTTAAAAACAGAAATTTCTAATATGTTACACTAAAATACTAATAGTAACAAATATTTAGATGTACTTTTTTTATTCTTATACGATATATATTATAACATAACGTAGATACAAGTCTATTAGTATCGGCTACCTATGGTTTTAAATCTATGGTCAATTATCGAATTGACGATAGACAATAGACAATGGCCATTTACGAGGGCCGCCAATCGCGCTCGTTGGGTTCGTGTTTGACATGATAATTTAGACAAGGCTGAAAATTGACATGTATCGTGACTGGATGAAGCGGCGCCGAGAGTTGGACGGCGCGCGCGTCCAAAACGTCATAAGGGCCAAGATGGCGAGCCAGGCATGCGTAATCCACACTTAATGGAACGTAGTATTTACCTGTAAATAATATATATTTTATTCTATCAATTGCGAATTATGGATAATTAGAGTTGCGTTCTCACAATGACATTATTATACAATAATTATTCTTTTAAATTTAATTAATTATAAAAATAATAATAATAGTGTTATACCGAGAGCGTTAAGAGCAAAGACGGGAACAAATTGCGTGGGCGGCGGCAGTTTTTCGTACTGGTGATGATGCGGTGATTCACTGGATGTGTCCTACAAATATATTAGACATTTAAACTATCTAAATTACTCATCAATTTAATCTATTTATTATTTTTACGTATTGAGTATTAATAAAGTTGCTCCAGAAAAACTGCTGGAGCTACTGCAGTAGGTACAGCACCTTGAAGTGTATCTCTTGAGTTTTTTTATGGTGTAGCGGACAATGGAGCAGGTGGGTCTCCTATATGGTAAGAGAACAGCGTCGTATCGATTGTGTTGCCGGCTTTTTAAACAGCTAAAACGGCATTATAGAGGCCTCTGATATCTTCACTCAGCAAAACACAGTAGAAGTACCATTTCAAGTACAACTACCGTTTCAGGCTGAGTATTCTGTGAGCCTGTGGTATTACTTTTGACAACCCGTCCAATTAATGCCTCAGCATGGCTCTCCTTTGGGTGCAAAATCATTTTAGGCAACTATGTTCACAGCTCTTAAGAAGTTTTAGTATACCTGAGGCGATGTATCTCTATTGTCTTCAGTGGAGCCTGAAGCAGATGTGGAAGTAGATGGAGTATTTTTAGTCGCTCTTCGTCGCTTGTGGCTGTACACCTTGTTATGCCCATGCGCAGGACGCATAACTTGCTGAGCTGCCTGCACCAATCAATTTTTATAACATTGAATAGACCTGGCAATCTTTCTGATTAAAACTTGTGGTTTTTTACTCATTATATCCTGAAATAAGGCTAAAATTTCACAAATCAGACAGTTAGAATCAAGTTCAGATATCACTTTTCAGTTCAGGCTGATATTTTTGCTTGTGATAATACTTTGTATAAATTTTTGCAACTTAAGAGATATTTTTTTCTAGTGTGGATTTAATTTCAATATAATCTATTATAGTAGGTATAGGATAATTCGTAATATAATTTTAAAAAAGATTTATTTTTATATTACCAGTAAAGTTGAATAAGTGAAGCAGAAAAATTAAAAACAGTCCTCTAAATACTTATACTTAATAGTTCCGCATACTTATCGTGTTAAGGTACACTAAGAAAAGGTTAATTTTTAAAGGTACACCACAAAGAAACTAAAAACATCTATCTTGTGTAGTTCTCTTTCTTTAAGTCGGTCCCTCATGTCTGAGGATCGTGGGCAGCACTAGGGTGCTGACTCTATTGAGTAAAATAAAAACAGTGGTTTCCCGTTTTTTATTAATCAACATTTATTTATTAATAACCAAAAACAATGAAACAAAAACCTCCCGCCTGTGCGCTCGCGTGAACATATATCTGTACAAAAGTATTTTTCTGGCTTTTACTTATTACATAACATAAGTTTATAAGAAAACCTTGTTTTGCTGTGTCACACCAGTTAATGAGCAAGGTACACCAGTATGCCACCGTACATACTTTGCGGAACACTGCTCAAAATTGCTAATCATCTTTTAGTATGCATTGGCTTACCAGCCCTTTTATTTTATATTGAATTTTTATATTCAGATTTTTCGTTTTGTTGTAAAGCTATTTTCCATATACATATTTGATATTTTCCTGTGTTATCATTTTAACTTATCACTCTATGAAGCGGTAAGCACTTATAAGAATTTGCATAACAGTTTATGAATAAATTGTGATAAATACCCTACGCCCAGGTATCCTCTCTATAATTAATGCTTATTAAAATAAAATATCGTTGTTGCTCCAGTGTTCATTGAAATTCCATAACAGATTTATGATATGATTTTTTCGGTAATTACTGGAGACTAATGTTACCTATATCAATTATTATGTACAAGGTTTTGATGTAATCCCAAAACGGTAAGTGCTAATCATGCAAGACAACCTAAACCTTCAAACAGATACTAGTTTTACCTCAACACCCGAATTCCCTCGGGTTTTTATTCAAATGTTTAGTCCAAAAGTGGAGCTGGCCGCTCTCTCGGAACAATCAAAGACAGCATCGAGGTGCAAAAATAACGACCTTCTGGTTCCTATGTCGAGTGGAAAAACCAAAGGTTTAGTGCCTTTCACACATTTTGATAACAAACGGCACTCTGATTTATTACCGCGACGACATTCCGGGATATACCGTACTAATTATTACGAAAAATATTTAAAAAATATTTCTTTTTTAATCGACTATCAGTTATATTTAAGATCATTACTATTTGATTTGACGTATGCGGCTTGCCACAGTCTAAAAACATAAAAAGCAACAACCATGCAACAATGTACCTACCTAGCCACAATTAATAGCGATCTTCGCTTAGCTATGTTTCATACTCACTTCATTGTCCTGCGACCTGGAGAATCGCCTTTCAATAGAATTCTTGAATTTGTAGGAATGTAGATAGTCCTCTCCAAGTTCTAGTTTCCGCACTTTACGTAATGTGGGCGATCGTTTACAACGTCCGTCTAAGGGAAGCGGCTCTTCTATGATAGGTTCATTCTCGAGTACAGCTATCGGGCCCGCTGATACAGAAAATTGACACATAATTTTTTTCCATGCTCATATTGAAATACGTGATATTGCTTTACATCATCGATGCAAAACCTAGTTCAACCAAAGACCTTTGGGAATTCAAAAACAGTTTTCACAGATCCCTTAATAAACGGATTTAATTCGGACGGCTCGTCTGAAGTGGTACCAAGGGCTCACAGAATACTCAACGTGAAACGGTACTTGTACTGTGTTTCGCTGAGAAAGTGAAGATATCGGAGAAACTTAAAAAATGACGCTTAAGTGGCGTAAAAAACCGGCAACACAGCCATTGCGCGGATTGTGGTACGTTTGTCCATGGGCGGCGGTGTTCTCTTGCCATATAGGAGACCCACCTGTTCCATTGTCCGGTATACTATAAGAAAGAAGAAAATTAAAGTACCTCTATCACACTCCATGGGATAAGACTCCATCGGTCGTTCCGGTTCAAATGGTTGCCTAGGGAATGCTGGCGGCGGTTCTGGCTGTTGAATGACACCCTTTATTGCGTAGCCGTGTGTACTGCTAGAAGAACTCGCCGTCTCAGACGACGAACCCACATGTGATCGCGGAACTTTCTCTCGTATTACAATTTCACCTAGAATTTTAAGAATGTTGGCTGAAGGAATGAAGGATGAACAGCAGGCAAACTTGCTATTACCGGCTATTAAGGAATATGTTTTTTTATTTTAAAGCGGACAACGGAGCAGGTGGGTCTCCTATATGGTAAGAGAACATCGCCGCCCATGAATAATCGCGCCATAGTCCGCGCATTGGTTGTGTTGCCGACTTTTTACGCCTTAAGCGGCACTTTTAAGTGACTCCGATATCTTCACTCACTCTGCGAAACACAGTACAGGTACCGTTTCACGATATGTATTCTGTGAGCCCGTGGTATCACTTCGTACAAGCCGGCCCAAATTTCATGAAAATACCTTCATACCTTTGGTTACAACCTCGCAGTGTCTCTGCATGTGCGACGCAAGCTGAACACAGAGTCCATCGGCGGGTCCAAAGCCCTGTACTTCTACAAGAAACCTGATGGCCTCCCCCACGGCTTCCTGATAACCAGCCTTGAATTGCTCTTCAACAACTTGACGTTCCGCCGCTAAAAATTAAGACATACAAATGAAATCTTTTTATATCTTTGTTCTTGCATAGGCTTGATTATATTAAATTATCATTAGAGTTATAACATACTATAACATACTATGTCCAGCAGTGGACATAGGTCTCCCCTTCGGACCTCCATACCTGTCAGAGGCAACCTGCATCTAGCGTCTTCCGGCACGACAGACAGGTGCAATGACAAGGTGGACAGACGACTTTATAAAGGTCGTCTGTACACCTTGTGGATGAATGTCCTACGCTGCGCTTGCTGGTCCGTGGTCTCCACTCTGATGACTCTGTTTTGGTCCATAGATCATCTGCTCTACGTTCAATGTAGCTTGCCCATTGGCACTTCAGCTTGCTAATTCGGCGGGCTATGTCGGTGACTTTAGTTCGTCTATGCATTTCCTCATTTCTGATTCGATCACATAGACAAAACTCCGAGCATAGCCCTTTCCATAGCACACTGAGCGACCCTGAGATTTGATATATATACATATATTTTATGTATTTTTTATTTTAAATACTTATGTATCTATTAAAGCTAAATCATATCGAGCTAACACATAATCTTAAATTTTCAAAATTATACTTTCTTATCCGTAACATTTACAGGTAAGACAAGAATATTTCCAATTCTCAGACCTACCTGATATGCTTATAAAATTTCAGATAAATCGAACAAGTCGTTTCGTAGGAGTTTGACAAGAATCGCCACGCCAAGAAAATGTTATATTTAAAATTGTTAGCGATGTCGATTTAATTTCGTTTACTAACCTTCAATCTATTCAGATTAAGAACATAAAAGTCCTAATTGAAAATAATTAATACCAGCGTAAATCACTAGGTCTAGGTACCTACACGTATTTACTGATTTGTTTTTCGCTGAGTGAGCATATCGGAGTATTCTAAAGTTGACCACGCAAGCTGCACAAAAATCGGCGTTTTGGTTGTGCCAACAGCAGTTTATGTCTCTTAAACAATGAAAATAGGTCTCTGATATCCTCGCTCACTCAGCGAAACAGTAGGCACAAGAATTTTGTTGCACTGGTATTGCGTCGTCACGAGCCTGCTCAGTTAGGGCATCAGCCCGACTTTTCCACAGCTTGTTTAGTGTTTATAATACAAATGTTAACAAACCATTGACACGATCCTGTAGGAACTTTAAGTGTCGGATGGCCATTTCGATGATTTCAGTCTTCTCAACCCTGCCACGCCCTTTCTTGAGGTATTCAGGCGGTATCAGCCGCGAGAGATCAGCCAGACAGTTGTTCATTCGATCTCGTCTCCGCTTTTCTATGATGCGGTGTGACATCGGATCTTGCTGTTGAGTTCAATTGACATTTATTCAATCGCTTTTATTCTACAATCATTTTATATTGCTCATTTATTAATACTCTACAGTTTTTGTTTGATCTAACTTCTGACTTAGCAATAACTTACTTGTGTATTAATAATATAATGCATTTTGAAGGATATAAGTTATAAGTTTTAAATGTTCATTCAAGTATTATACACCGCGAAATTTTATTTACATAGGAAAAAAGTATTAAAATTTTAAAGATTTATTGAAAATCTATTGAAATTTAATCAAAAACAGTTTGAAAGTGGACAACTTTCATGCTTATAACTAATAAAAACTTATGTATTTTTATCATAATGATCAAAAAGCTAAATTATTAAAGAACGTGGATTTTTCCTTTTTATTTATTAGAGCACAGAGAATAGAATAATCATAAATATTCCCGGAAATCAGTACATTTTACAAGTCTGGATACTTAAGGATCTAGTTTATAAGTAAGCACAAAATATCAGGTTTTTCAAAGAAAAATCAACACGCATACGTGAGTACTGTCTGCATTTGTAACTATAAATAGTGTATTAAATTGGGCATGTTCGCTTTAACTTGCCCTAGAGACCTTCCCCTTCTTGAGGTAAGCTCCGGATCCAGCAATGTAGTCACCCTCATCTTCTGAACGGGCCGAGAAGTTGAGCTGATCACCATTCGGCCGGCCAAAGCCATCGTTTGAGTTGTAACTGGAAATATAACAAACTATAAAATACAGGCCTATGGTTTTTTTTATGGTACAACGGACAACAGAGCAGGTGAGTCTCATGCATGGTAAAAGAACACCGCCGCCCATTGACAACCGCGCCACAGTCCGCGCATTGGTTGTGTAGCCGGCTTTTTACGCCGCTTAAGTGGCCTCCGATATCCTCACTCATTCATCGAAACTCAGTGGAAGTACTGTTTCAAGTACAGCTACCATTTCACGCTGAGTTTTCTGTAAGCCCGTGGTATCGCTTCGGACGAGAGACGTCAAATTAGTGCGTCAGTATATGCTTCAACAAGGATCTCCCACAGGTGCGACAACATTTAGACACTCGCCCGGCCACTGTCAAGCCCTTACAGTGACCGAATAAACTATAAATTTAATTATAATTGTCTGGACCGGCTTCGAACCCGATACCTTACGCTTCGTAGTAGACTTATAAAGCCACATAGGTATAAGGCTCTCAAGAATTTGTTTACTTAAACTATACATTCATATAAATTTGCACTAAAACAATCTTAAATTTTATTGCAATAATTTAACTTTCCTTATCAAAATGAAATGTCAAATATACATGACAACTATGAATGTCAAATACCTTAGAATTTTATTTTATAATATTATTATAAAATAAACAAAAGAGATGGGTATGTTGGCACAGTTCTTCAATTTTAATGTAGTAATATATAGTAAAAACAAGAAACTATAAAAAATTTAGGACACCTAATATATAACCGTCTCTTTCAAAATGTGAAAAAAAACCAAAATTATGCTCCGTATAATATGATATGATGGTAATGTTATCACGTTTTTTAAGCTGTCAACAGCTCATAAAAATGCCACGTTGCCTGTCCCGGCTCTAATATAAATTTTAACATTTTATTCCAAAGGTGGCACGTGCCACGGTATGACGTCTATTGTACTTGAAGGCCTCATGTTTCGTCAAATATTATATACGTCAATTGGGGAAACTTTTTTATCTGACAGTCGCGATATCTGCAGCAAGCGAGATCACGTTATTGAAAGTAATATACCAACAAACTCTTTTTGCTATACATACATAGTATATTGAGGTGTTTAGAGTAGGCCTATGTTAGAATAACGGCCTGAGGGAGTTTGTTATTCTATAGCGGACAACGGAGCAGGTGGGTCTCCTATATGGTAAGAGAACATCGCCGCCCTGCGCCACAGTCCACGGATTGGTTGTGTTGACGGCTTTTTACGCTTTTTAATCGGCACTTTTTAATGGCCTCCGATATCTTCAATCACTCTGCGAAACACATTACAAGCACCGTTACACGCTGAGTATTTTGTGAGCCCGTGGTATCACTTCGAACGAGTCGGCCCAATTAGTGCGATAGCATTGCTCTGCCACGAGTTAAAAAGGAGAGAACGAAAATAACACCGGCCCTACAGTAAACCTCATCTATACGTGAGGGCGGTTCTTTTGAATAGTCCATCGGATTCCGTGGCGCTCACTGCAAACCGAGCAGTGGCGATTTAACCATACTACCGGCAGGATATCCGACCGAAGAGGCAATATTGTCCTTGCGAGTCTAAATAACTCCTAAAATGTATGGGGCAGTAGACAGCGGGCAACCACTGCTTCTATTAATACCCAAGAGAGTCGGCACGGAGAGTTTCAACTCTAGCGCTGACTACGATCCTCAGACATGAGTGACCGACTTCGGAGAGATATTAAAGCTATTACCTTTAAGATGATTAATTATTTTTCTCTGTAGAAATGTTGGGGGCCACTTATCTATGATATTTAAATATTCAGATAGAATCAATATTTTATTCAATATCTTATCAATAATAATAATCAATATTTTATCATTAGCCTATCAAGTCCACTGCTGGACATAGGCCTTTCCCAAAGACGCCCACCTATTACGATCTTGAGCGATCTGGATCCAGCGGTTCAAGAGATCATCTTTCCATCGCGTGGCGGGACGTCCCACTCTGCGTTTTCCGGTACGCGGTCGCGGTCTTAATAACTATTAAATTAAGCAGAACAGAAATAATGGAATTGAAGCTACACTGAAATGTTTTTAAATGGTTCTATAAACAAGTCAGGGATAGCATTTATTAAATTCATAAGCATTTATTCAATAGGCCACATAAAGGGCACTTTTGCAAGTCTATTTACAATTATTAGTAAAACAACCATTGGTTTGGGAGATATAGCTCTACAAGAAGAACCAACAAGAAATTCATAGGGTTTATTTTTTTTTATCGGCAATTTACAATAGTTGGTTTATAAGGTATTGGCTAGTTTAAAAGGTACCAGTTGGTGCTTGTCCGGAAGTTTCCATGCATTTTTGTCTTCTGTGTATAAGCCTTCTTAATTAAAGTACTTTTTACAAGATTCTTAAGTTTACTTTCTGTAAGTTCAGTACTGAACCTTAGGGATTCTATTGTATAAGCGAACACAGTTCCCCGAGAAAGTCTATTTACTTGTTTTAATTTATTTAACCGCCATTTTATCGTTATTACTTATATTAAAATTATGGTGGTCGCTATTTTATTTAAATTTACTAAGATTCTTGCGCTATGTAATATCTATATTTTATATGTACGCTATTATCGCTAATAAATGCATATATAATTAAATTGTGTTGATTTGTTTTTATATGGCGGTATCTGACATCCTGTATTTACATCTAGGCTATAATATAATGATAATTATATATGATAATTATGTAAACGGGCCGAAATATAATAAAAAGTGTCACAAAAGTCGCGTAGCGGGCAGAATGTTTTAAAATCATGATCTCGCTGTGTATGCCATACGGCCATTGTAGCTTAACGCAGACTAGGTAACGGGTCAGATCGCCGAGAGTGGGTTTTTGGCCACCTGGTTTCACTTAAACATGTAGGTACAAATCTTTCCAGGCAGAACGATATTTTCTGGGTCTTCTCGCAAGTAGATGCGTAGTTCGTATCTTAGAATATCATAAATAAACGAGTATGACGTCTTTCAATAATTCATAAATTCATATTTAAGTTACTCGTGCTTCGCCAGAAAACGATGGAATAACACGTGGCCTATCCATGTGACTTAAAAACTTTGTCTCGATAAAATCAGGGTTGTCAAACGCAATGGTAGAATTTTTAAAAAAATCAAGAGTGGATTAAAAATTAATATTAATAAATTAATAATTTCTAACGTAGAGATATGGAAAAGTTTTAATTGAGAGATTTATTAAAGCATAAAATAATAATTCTACTGTTGGAAGTAAGTTCTGTTTAATTGTATCTCACAAATTACATTTATAAAACTGAACAAAGAGATTAGTTTGTTTAAGCACCTATTGATCGCTCAGTGTAATCATCAGCCTATCAAGTCCACTGCTGGACATAGGCCTTCCCCAAAGACGCCCATCTATTACGATGTTGAGCGATCTGGGTCCAGCGGTTGCCCGCGACCTTTGTGAGATCGTCTTTCCATCGCGTGACAGGACGTTCCACTCTACGCCTTCCGGTACGCGATCGCCGCTCAAACCCTTTCTTTCCCATCGTTTGTCGGTTCGTCGAGCGATGTGGCCAGCCCATTGCCACTTCAACTTACTAATACAGCGGGCAATGTCGGTTACTTT
>DWCF01003725.1:0-18707 GCA_018230265.1 Delias oraia
AACATGACAATATTTAATAGAAACGTGTAAGGCAGACTCGGTGGGTAGTGCAGCGGGCAGAACGACGTCTGCCGAGTGTAGACTCGGCAGACGTATATATAGACTAGTAGTAGTATATTATAATAATAGAGTTATTATATTCATTATAGTAGAATCAATGACGTTCAAAGTGATTTTAAATTCCTTATTGATAAATAAAGTATTTTTATTTTTTAATTTATTTATAATCATAAATATATGCGACGCACTATCTATCTAAAACTATATTAAGTTTTATATTTATCTATTCGTGCTAAATTTATTACATAATGATTTAAGAATTTGAACTACTCATATCTTAATTCGGAAATATAGTTTGCAGCTGGCTTCATATTATAATACTTTATTAAGTTTCACGTTCGTCTATTGCAGCTGAATTATAAAATCGATATGCTTATATTGGATATTTCTCTCTATCTTAATCTATTCACTATACCGATTCTTAACTTCCATGATAAGGGATTTTGTGAAACATTTGTATGACATTATTTTTTAGTTGTTCATACCACTCGTAGTATCTCTAGCTAATGACGCGGACAGAATGTTTATTTGTCCTCCGGAAACATTCAAGTGCAAAAGTGTAAAGTGAAAATGTATGTTTCGGCGTAAAGTAATAACGCTATCGAGTGAATGAAAATACACGAAATATTTTTCCAATCGTGAATAAATGCACTTTGTTTTATGTACGTCTATAAATTGTAGGTAGGTTACACGATGACGTCAGCTTTCAAGAAATACTCGCATTGCTTTGTTCTTTAGGCGTTATTATTCTGATATTCTGAAAGACGCCTCTTTTAGCTGCCGACTCTTACTGAACCTATCTTCAACAGCCAACGTGTTGGTATTATAACTCATCTAAATTGTGAGAAAGGAAAAGTTGTCACTTGTCAAACTATAGACTTAATGTTGCAGCCTAAAGTAATGCTGATAATACATTTTAAAACTCAAAAGGCTCTAAGAGGACCTAGTTGCTAAGTAAGTGGTCTTATAAGCAAACTACTAAGCGAAAAGGTATCGGATTTTTTTAAATTTTAATTTTTGTTTAATTTATAACTTATTCAGTCTCAGGAAGGACTTGACAGTGGCCAGGCGAGTGCTTTAACACTGTAGATATCCGTGAGAGAGCCAGGCTGAAATGCGGAATACGTGAATACACGCATTGCAATACTCCCATTTCGCGTCGGTTAAAAGTCGGCTCTCCCAGACGAAATTGTAATTAATCCGCGATCCGCACTCGAAGATCGATCGGGGCCTGTGTCAACCGAATTTCAGGTCGATACCTTAATATATCTTGTGTACACAGCCCTTCAGCCTACCTTCTTTATATTCATGGAAATGACGCGGACGATTTTAGAAGGCAAACTCACAGTTAACGAGCTCTCAAAGGCGAAATATCTGTTCGTGGATTTTGCGAGACGCCTTCGAAGATGGAGGCTCTCGAATTTACTGTCACTGTATTTGTTATTCATTAAAATTGGTCCGCGTCAAGAGAGTTTCTCTAACCCACATGCTAGGGAGTATAGTTTCAAAATCATGTCATCACAGCGATTGAGACGCGATTTTCCACGAGCGGCTGTCATCTCAGCATCAGCAACTGCCTGCGCCGTTGTACGCAATACAATAATATAATTTTTGTTAAATTATTCACGCTATTTTTTTAGACTTTGTGACGATTGATTGTGTATCCGAATGTATTTTGTAGTGCCCGGGACAGCGTGTCCAGTCTGCACTTTTTTGTGAAAATAGGGAGACAAAGGAGCGGGAAGCTCTTCTCGGATTAGCGGTTCGCCCATGGACACCCATATAGATCTAAGGGATAGACTCGCTCTTTTGTCGTAAATCCCCAGGGTGTATTGATTCGGAAATATATGTACAGACAGCTAACACCACGAATGGTGGTGCGCGACACAAAATGCCTCAAAGAGCGCTCATGGCATCGACAGCGAATGACAAACATGTAGGTGATATTTGAAACTTTCAACTCTGCTTCGACGTTCGATGATGAAATTACGCTGCCGGTTAGCCAAAGTACCGCTCAAAGCATTACCGTTTTAAAGGGAACACCGACCCCAAGGGATTCAAGCACAGCTTTCACGGTCCCTTTACTAAGATAAATAACAAAATTTATTTTAGTTATAATAAGCATTTATGAATGGTCCAGAGATGACACCGCGGCTCCCATACACATACTTGCGGACCATAGGTTTAAAAGCTTAAAAATTATATACGAACTGCGCAAAGCTAGTGTCGTCTTCCTCATTAGCAATAATTGTTTTGTCAGTAAGAATGTAGGATTTCACCGATCGTCATCGGTGCTTGACACACGCGAGGCTTACTGTTTATTGAATGATTTGTTCCGTAATGCCGACTGGTTTACCCTCCGGGGGAGGCATTAAGATGGAGGGGAGGGAGTCTCGAAGCGACTGATTTAGATATTCAATGCTTGCGGGCTCTGTAGTCAAAATACCTACCGTCATTGTGTTTATTGGAATTTTTGTATTTTAAAATTTTCATTACAGTTTATAGTAGGTGTCCGTGTAGCTTTTGGTAAATAAAATGTGGTTTTTTATATGAAAACAGGAGGCAAATAAGTAGCACGCTCACGTAGGATAAATTTATCCATTAGGTTTATAAAAGATTGTACATCCAACAACTTAATTTAATTATTTTAAATAATAAATGTATTTCTAATATTCCAAGAAGCCGTCGGGAAATGTGAGATAAACTCTTTGAACGAATTTTCCTTTGGAAAACGGTTGGCGTGCATCGCCCGCGGCCGTCTTTTCTTCAGACACCGGCCGAACGAATGTCGTCCAATTAACTTGTGTGTAGTAGTCGTTCAGACTTTTCTATTTTTGCAAATAAAATGTATTTATTGTCTTATAGTAATAAAAATTGAGGTATTTCTACTGGCTCATAAATAATTTATTCGGTGTTTGAAATGGCTTGATGCTGGCCGGGCGCGTGTCTTGCTCTCTTACTCGTGGAAGAACCATGCTGATGCACTAACTGGGCCGGCTCGTCAATGTGATATGGGCTCCAGTGTGAAGTAATACATACACGGTGTTTCGCTGTGTGAGTGAGGAAATCGCAGCCGCTTGGAGTGACACCTCTTAGTCGGCGAATAAAACTGGCAACACTACCAAGCGCGGATTGCAGCGCTATTGTTCATGGGCGGCGGGTGATCTCTTATCAGAAGGAGCTCTGTCCGCTATACATTGAAAATGAAAGAGGTTCATTATGAAATATAGACAAGAATATCAATAATTTATAGCCAAAATAACCAAATCAGGTTTGCAAATAAACCCGCATTGAAGTTTGGCCAGTCGTTTAGCTGCTACGATGGTGCAGACAGACACATAGACATATCCAATTTATATAGATAACAATCCAAAATCTAGTGTACTTACAATATGATATTTTTTAAATGATATAATAAGTAATAAATTTATAAAAAATAAATAATAAATTTATTAAGTTCTAATACCAAAAATTTAAGGAAATATTTTACTTATTTCTAGATTTAAGTATTTCTAGATTTTTTTTCATACCATTCGAAATAGGATTAATTTCAATCCGAAATCTATTATATTTATACTTAAGCGCTACTATTTGGTATGTGCATACAAGAGAATCAAATTATGAATGAAATAATATGCAATACATGCCGTCTCTAGAACGCTAGCTTCAGATAAGGTTGGCTTATGTTACAATATGAAGACGTGACGTGCATCCTCATGTGCACCATGATTTATGGCAATATCCATAAATTAAAAAGTCACAGTCAAAAATCGTTATTTTTCAAAGGAACTCATAGTCACATTATTGCTTTATAAGGCATTTGGTGTCGCTTACAAAATTATAATAAATTATAAAGAATAAGTAATTCAATATGTCTGTCATAAGTCATAAGAAAATTTATTTATGAACACGTATGAAATAAAAATGTCCCCTTTCTTTTCTTAAGATTATTAATAATGTTAAAATATGCTTTTATGGTTACCCTATGAGCCAACGTTCCTTCACACACGCGGTAACTGTAAGTCACCTTGCGCTACAGTTTTCCCAGCTATTTTCTTAAAAGCGTAATTCTATTTGTGTGAAGTAATAAAAGTGAAATGCCGTTAAGTATGGTACGTCTTCACATTCCCAACATAGACACATCGGTTTTTAAGGTCGATTAAATACTATACCCGTGGGAGAGCCATGGTGAAGCATATGCCGACGTACTAACCGGGCCAGTTCGTCCGAAGTGATAACACGGGCTCACAGAATACTTAACGTGAAATGGTAGCTGTACTTGAAAAACGGTACTTCTACTGTATTTCGCCGAGTGAGTGAGGAACGACAGGTGCTTGATTGAGTTATTAAGGTGTTGTATGTAAGTGGAAAATCCGAAAGCCGTATTGGAGCATTCGAAGCTAGAGCCTCCATTCTTGTTGAACGAATGAAACGATTCACCGTCCCGCGGTGCGCAGCATGCCGTCCACAACCCGCAACCGTTTTATGTGAATCTGGTTTGACGTTGAATTGAGAAAAAGAAACACGTTGAATTGATAACTTCCTCTTTCGTTGGTGGGTTAAACTTCCCATTCCACCACGAGTAGCTGAGCGACGGTGCACAGCGGCCTCCATAGGTATTTACCTATGGGGACACATATATATTATGTATGTACACAAACACAGATATAGTAAAAGTTAAAATAATACATTTAAACGGAAAACAACTTTAAGCACATTTAAAAAATCAAAGTATGCGATTACCAAGGCCCCATACAACCAGAGTCGGCTTGGAACCTCTTTTGAACCCATCTACGCTCTTACATAAAAGTCGTTCCACAATTGAGCGGTTTTAAAGCATTTTGTGGCCCGCACTACTACTGTGTGGAATCAGCTGCCTGCAGTGGTATTTCCAAAGCAATACTTAAACAATACTATCTTAAAGGCCGCCTACGCACCCCTGGCCCTACTAGGGCTATGGTCGTCCATGACCGCTTTTCCTAGCTGCTCGGTGTCACCGTTTCCATAAATAAAACACAAAACAAATCCTCATCAACTCAAGCCTCCGTTCAAACGAAACCTAAGCGGAAAGCGTCTTAAAACAAAGCCTCGCTAATCATCGACCAAAGACGGATCCGTTGCGTCCATACAACGTCTCGAGAGGTAAATCTGTAAGAGGCGACACCTGTCATCTTACCTTTCAAAGAGATTGTTTTATTAATGAACCATTGCCAGTCTCCGCTTCTTCCCGTCGGCTTTCTTTTTATTAGACGCCCTTTGAGTCAGTGATGTCCCGGGTTGGTTTCCGTGCTCGATAATACTATTTGTAAAAATAATTGGAGTCGGAAGATTTATACAAAAATAAATAATAATAATAAAAAATAGATTTATACATAAAAATATAAATCACGTATTATATATGTTTTGTGCAAATTAGTAGGCTTATCTAGAATAAGCAAAAGGTGTATGTCAATTACTCCCGGTCCGGACAGTTATAATTTAATTTATAATTTATTCAGTCTCTGGTAGGATATGGTCTCAAGGAAGTGAACGGGCGAATGTCCTAATATTGTCACACCCGTGTAGAGCCATGCTGAAGCATATGCGGACACACTAATTGGGTCGGCTCATCCGACGTGATACCTCGGGCACACAGAATACTAAGCGTAAAATAGTAATTGTACTTGAAACGATGCCTCTATTGTGTTTGGTTGAGTAAATGAGGATATCGGAAAGCTTTATGAATGCCGTTTAAGTGGCGCAAAAGCCATTACCACAATAACGCGAATGACACAACTCTGTATGCGGAAACAGTATTTTATATACTCGAGTATCATGCTAGAGCAACAGCGGTGTTCGTGGATGTTGGGGTGCGGGTAATTTTTATTGCTTCACTATTGCTGACCCATCATGCACTTGACTCTTCTAGTATTCTAACTATTTTTATCTGTCTTATGTTTTCATTTTATAATGTAACTGTTTGTTATTGCTTGGCAAATGAAATGAATCGTATAATTTCTGAGATCGAAGGCGAATCTTTCAGTTAGGTATTCGAGACGGACTGACTTGGCACATCTCTCTTGAATGGCTCCCGTCGCAGACTGCGAGCTTTGTTCAAAAGACGTTTCTGCTGTTGATAACAATTTTTAATTTGACCCCCCTCGGGGTAATGTGGAAAAAGATAAGTGATCTCTTTTAACATTCAGATTTTGTTGTTATTGT
The DNA here is from genome assembly GCA_018230265.1 of Delias oraia. Lineage (NCBI taxonomy): Eukaryota > Metazoa > Arthropoda > Insecta > Lepidoptera > Pieridae > Delias > Delias oraia. The sequence goes on from DWCF01003725.1 coordinate 6,262, forward strand.
TTTGACAACATTTTTTACATTTTTGTATGCTGTATTTCCAAATCGTTACGATTCGGAAACCGTCAAAAGAGGCCAGCATAGCAAGAGGGTATCCGGTTGGAATAAAAATTTATAATTTATTCTGGCTTTCAATGGGCTTAACAGTTGCCGGGCGAGTATCTTTACACTGTCTTACCCGTAGCAAAACCATGCTGACGCAATAGTTGGGCCGGCCCGAGGTGATGTTAGGAGCTCACAGAACACCGCAACAGAATATATGTGCTTTAACGTATGCAAGGAAGCTAAGGCAGCAGGCGCAGCAGCACTCAGCAAGGAAAATAATATCGCTAAAATACCTAAGCACATATAAAAACACTTTTTTGAAAGGTAAAAGAAATGCTCCTGTTTAGAAGTTTTCTTAAATACCGAACAAGATATTACGTTCAGTTAACAATGACTTTTGTATTTTTATTTCAATTGATATTGAATCTTGCTTCCAAATGAGTTGTTTTTCTTTGTGAAGATGATGTATTTCAGGTTATGGCAACTCCATAAATATCTTTCTTTCCCGCAAAAAATGAACTGTACAAGTGATTAAAAACAAAATGCTTTTCATAAGATTATTTATATTCTGTGTCTGTGTGTGTGCGCTTGCTTGATGTTGAGAGAATATATGTATTATTGAATGCATACTTTGCAAACTTTGTTGTAAATAAATCTGATGAAGAAGCAGAAGCAGTGCTGAGCAAGACTTGTGCTGGCGATGGAAGAAGGTATACCTAACAATTACATTTTATTTTACCCAATGGGTGTATACAAAAAATATGGTTTACTTTGTTGTAAAAAAACTGCTAAGAAAGCAATAGAAGGGCTAGGCTTGTGTTGGCGACGATTTAACGTATTATAATTAAATTAACATTTTGTTTTACTCAAAGAGTATCATCACCATTTTAGCCATAGGATGTCCACTGCATGGAGGTCCTCCACGTTGAACCTCCATGCATACCTGTCGGAGGCGATCTGCATCCAGCGTCTTCTGGCGACCTTTACAAGGTCGTCTGTCCACCTTGTGGGTGGACGTCCTACGCTGCGCATGCTAGTCCATGGTCTCCCCTCTAACCCTTTTCGGCCTCGTCGGCTATCTGCTCTACGTGCAATGTGGCCTGCCCATTGCCACTTAAAGGGTGTAATTAAAGCGCTGAGCTGGGCTTATGCTGGCGACGGGTGAAGGTACAATAATAATTAACATAGCACGCAAAAGATTTCTTTAAGAACGAGCAGCCGCGAGGTTCGTCCGTTTGTGAAACTCGCAACGAGGCCAAAATGAATCGCTCCACGATTTCAGATATTTAAAATAAAATCGCGATTCGAACGAACGACTGCGAAAATGTTCATCATTTTTATGGCGATTGAGACAGCGGGCTTATTTATTTAGGCGATCCGGGGCCGCGCCGCGCGCCCCGGCCCTTCCTCATTTCAATCTTAAATTACTATTATTTATATTAAGTAGAGAAAAATGCATGAGACTTTTTGTCACGGTAATGATGTGATTTCTTTCACTCGATCGCTGGAGGACGCCAGTGGGGTTGGAATCCTCTTAACATTTGAATTTTAATGAGCCATCAGTTTTATTGGTATTATTTTGTCTGGAGGTTGTTTTGTTATTGCTGTGGTTTTGTATTCCAGTAAGTAGATAAACATAAATATTTGCTCCATAGGATACTTGGTGGCGTATGACTCGAAGAACATCAAGGAAAGGACGCCTCTTTATTCTATACGAACGACTTTATCCTGTGGGAGTATTTGAGCAGTTTTCCTAGAATTTCATACATAATTGAGGACAGCATCAAAATATCGTTTAAACAACATATCTTTTCAACGCAGTATAAATTGCGAAAGACATGCCTCTTGTTAGTTTTAGGTACCCTTAAACAGAAATTATATTCATTGTATTTCCAAACACGATATGGAAATCTGTATCTATCCCTGAAAGGCCGGTAACGCACTCGCGATTGAGCAAAGATTGAGGGTGTCCATGGGCGGATAGCTGATTCTCCTATGTGAGCCTCTTGCTCGTTTGAATGTATGAAGAGTGAGAAGTATGAGAAAATGTATGAAGAGGAATGACAAAGTATTGATTAATTTTGCGATGAAGAATATACATAAAAGATAAGCACCTCAAGTAAACGCCAAACACCTCAATGTTATCTTTGAAGCTTTGTGTTCGATTCAACACTTGGTACGATTTGATAATCGTCACATTAAAAGAAATATATAATACGAAAGTCTTAGAAACAAAAGCTGCCATTTCTATACTAAGAATATTGAAAGAAGTTTGTGTGTTTGTAACGTTGTATGGGGTAGTCTCTGGATGTAATGCACCGATCTCGAAACTTCTTTCGCCAATTATAGGAGCTACGTTATGTGGGAGAAAAAAGTGTATGTATGAACCCGAAAACTTGTTAAATTGTCTGTAGTCGGTTTAATAAAATAAGTCAACGAAAAAACGAAAGGTAGTTTCTTGCGTACATTGCCGTGTTGTACAGCGGCCAAGGGAGCAGGAGCGGGTCTCTTTTGTGGTAAAATAACGCCACCGCTCTTTGACAACCGTGCCATAGTCCGCGCATTGGTTGTGTTGCCGGCTTTTTACGCCACTTATATCCTCCGATATCTTCACCTACTCCGTGAAACACAGTAGAAACACCGTTTCAAGTACTACCATTTCACGCTGAGTATTGCGTCATGCGTCGTAGAAAAAATTTGTAGAGCTTGATAATGCTTATATGCCTTTTTGAGAGCCTCGTAGCTAAGTGGTTTAATAGGTCTACCATGAAGCGCGAGGTATCGGGGTCGAGTCTCGGTGGGCAATTTAAAATTATAATCCAATTTATAATTTATTCTGTTTCTGGAGGGTCTTGAACGTGGCCGGGCGAGTGCCTTAATACTGTCACATCCGTGGGAGAGCCATACTAAAGCATATGCGGAGGCACTAATTGGACTGGTTCATCCGAAATGAAGCCACTGACTCACAGAATACTCAGAGGAAATGATAGTTGTACTTGAAAAGGTGGTTCTACTTTGTTTCGCTGAGTCAGTGAGGATATCGAAGGCCCTTAAAAATGCCGATTAAGTGGCGTAAAAAGCCGGCAACCTAATTAATGCGTGGTCTATGGCACAGTTGTCAACGGGCAGGGGTGTTCTCTTGCCATATAGGAGACCCATCGGCTCAGTTGTCCGCTATACTAAAATGAAATAAAAATGTTCCCGAGAATATATATCTAGCTGTTACATTTAAATGGCAACACAACGTTTGCCGGGTTAGCTGTCTTTGAAGATGAAGTAATTCTGAGGCAAGCGTAATGCTGCGACTCGTAAATAAAGCAAGGAAGTATAAAAAGAAAGCAGCGTGTAACAAAGGGAGCGTTCATTTATCACTTACATCGCACGCCCATGTTTTATTCCCTTACGGTTGGGTAAATATTAACCACGCTTTCCAATATATCTCTGCGACCGAGGAACCCTTATCAAAATCCATCTGGACGTAGCGCGTCACGTACGCCAAACAGCCTGTACAAGCGCTCTTGCCAAATAAATATTTCATAGTCGCGCGAAAAGCCCTGGAGCTTTTGTTGTCTTTTCAATATCGGTCGGGCCGTTGGCTGTCTTCTCGATTTGGGTACTCGGTGCGAATTGGAATTGCGTATTTGTCACTCGTGACGAAAGCTGGCGGTGTTATGGTTGTGTGGTGTCGTACCTCTAACCAGAATGGACAGCTGCTGAACCTGACATTTGAATGTTTGCGGTCATTCATGTATGAGGTGGATTTTAATATATTAGAAGATTTTACTATAAAAAGTATGGTATAGCTTACCAAGGAGCAGGTCGGTCTTCTGTATGGTCAGAGAACACTGTCGCCCATGGATAAGCGCGCCGCAGTCGGCGCTTTTGATTCCGTTTCACTATCCCGACTCACTCACTCAGCGAAACACAGTACAAGTACCGTTTTGCGCTGAGCAGTCTGTGAGCCCGGAGTATCGCTTCGGACGAGCCGGAGATAACATAGACGAAATCTTGAACGGCTAAAATATAATGCTTGCCTTAAATTATATTTAAGGATGCCCATAAAATTTGTATTAAGTATGGTAAAAGTAACGTTTACTGAAAGTTAAAACCCATGCGTGTGAGTCTAATTCGCTGACTTCCTGTATTTATTACATTCGGACGGCTAACTCCCCGGAGTACGGCGGCCTAATGGTTTTAGTGGCAACACCGCTCTGCTACCAGCTTAGAGCTTTGTTTTGATTCAAACTGAGAAAACAATTTCTAATTAACGAGACAATACTATCATTATTATTTTTTTATGCAAACGGTGGCCGACGGGCACAAGGCTCACTTAGGATAAGCGGTCCTCCACCCCCATATACATCACATACAGCAAATACACCATACACACCCAGGTGGCCACACACTCGTAGCCCTTGCAAAGGCACGGATGCGTCGACGGCCTTAAAAATTTACAAATGTTTGTATTTAAGTTTTAGAAACATATGGAGCCGTTTTGTTAGCTACCGTGCCGGCAAAGACGCGGACTTCGATTCCCGAACAGATTAGAATTTGAATAAGTGAGAACTCGCCTCCACGCCCTTGTTAGACTGAAAGGGGCGGCAGCGAGTTAGCTATTTCTAAAAAAAATATGTAAAATAATCTATACCAATGTCCCGTTTCGATTAAGCTCCTTAGCGGCCTAATTTAGGAAAAGCATTTGGCTATGAATGAACATTTTTTCTGTCTAAATTTTCTTCCAACACATTAAGTTACCTAGTTAATAATATTTGTTCATTTGCCCACAGTTGTAGAAAGTGGGGACGAGCCAGCGGTGTGCACGAACCGGCGAACCCTGGTGCTAGCGAACCATCAGAGCACGGCCGATGTACCGATACTGATGGCCACGTGGAACCCTCGAGCCGGGATCCATTCGAATCTCATGTGGATCATGGATCGCGTCTTCAAGTTTACCAACTTCGGGATAGTCAGCGTGTTGCATAAGGATTTCTTCATACAAGCGGTGAGTTTTTCAAACGTTTTCCATATCATGCGTTGCGGCTATATTGGTCTGATGGCGAGGGCAAGTGCCTTTTATAGATAGGTTAAGCCGCACAAGATACCGGCTTATCTATGGGCGACACTTGCTGATGCAATGGTTGGACAGAAAGGAAGTATCAGAGGCCCGTAAAATTATGCCACTTATGAGGGGTAAAAAGCCAGCAACATAACCAAAACGGGGATTGTGGCGTGGTTATCCAATTAGGCGGTAATCTCTTACCATAAAAGAGCCTGCTTCGTCGTCGGCTATACCATTAAAAAAATCTTTTCAATTCTTATTAGTTTTTGACATTATCATTTTAAAAGCCAATTGTTTAGCTTTACATTGGATGAACCTGGATTTAGCTACAACTACAACGCACATTGAGCATCACGGCCTGGTGGTGTCCGTAGGCGGTGGACCGCATATTGGCGAGCCCGGTATTCATTAATAACAAGTCTTAACCAGCTTCCAATTGATAACTTAATTTTCGTTTGTGTCGGTTAATAAGAATTGTGTGCGATACCTCCACAAATTCAAGACGTCACAATTCGCGTCTTGTCTGTCTCGCGCAGTAAAACAATAGGATGGCATTAGCAATTGATGGCACGAGATAGACTGATTAAGCCGAGACAGCAGGAAGACGTAAATAAGCCCATATGGCGCCCGAGTGCAACTAGTTCGTTCGTTGGACGTCAACACACTGAAATATATGCGGGTTGTTATAATTATCCTTTCGTGGGTGTCCGATATGGTAAGACAGCACCGCCGCTAATTCACAACCGCGCCTCAGTCCGCGCATCGGTTGTGTGGCGGCATTTTTAAGGGCCTCCGATATCCTCACTCACTCAGCGAAACACAGTAGAAGTATCGTTTCAAGTACAACTACCATTTTAGGCTAAGTATTCTTTGAGCCCGTTATATCACTATATCATTAAAACCTTTATTCAGAGAACGCTAACAGTGTAGGTACAATTAGAATACTGCAGATAAAATTATATTATTATAGTACCTACTACATATCTAGTTACTTTATTTTATCATCTGTTATCCTTTTGGAAAAAGGCTTCTCCGAAATCCTCCATTCTTTACGATCATTGGTCTTGCTCGTCCACGTTGCACCTGCTGCTGCTTTAAATACCAATATCAAATTTATATACCTCTTACATGTGCATTCACAAACGCAACGCAATCTGTGCGTCGAATGTGTTGTAGGCTTTTTAACTCAGGCCTTGGTAACACCTATTTAGCGATAGTACAATTACTATTATATCCCAGTCAATTTGTCAGCATGGCTATTCCAATAGTAAGACACTGTTAAATCACTGGCCCTGCCACTACAAAAAAATGAATACAAGAAACATATTAAAGTTTCCATTCATCTAAAACCGGGAATCAAACGCGATAACCACAGCGCCATGACGAGACCGCTCTGGCACGCGGCTCTGCGTGTCAGGGACAGCAGCAAATGTTCCGATCAATTTTTGCCAAATCCTCCCATCCGGATCGCGTTAGGGTATTTCGGTGTTCCATTTCGCACAAAGAGCAACCGCCACGGTTTTAAGATTTACATTTCGCCACTTCATTATTAAGCGGAGTTTAAACCTTTGCGTTGTCCCTTCACTAATCTTTTCCAGAGATTGCGGCGCCCGTGACGAACGCCCGAATCGAATATTTACGAGATACGGATTTCGGGGCGGTGCCCTAAATTTGAATTTCCAAACATCTATCATATACCTTTTTCGTTTATAAGTTGTGTTATATCATGTCCTTTGCGGATGCGAGTAACCACAACTTATAATACCTACTAGCTGACAAACGTTGGCTACGTATACTGAGCGTTTTCAAGGCATTTGGCGCCGCGCTCCACCAGCCTACGGAACCAGCTGTCTGCACACGTATTTACAAGCCAATTCAACTTGGGGAACTTCAAAGAAAGAAGGTACTTATCCCTTAAAGCAGCAGAGGCTGGGGCTGTCCATGGCCGGGGGACCGCTTATCTTCGGTGAGCCACCTGTTCGTTTGCCGCCCTATTTTCATAGTAAAAGTAACAAAATACAATTACCGCTATTACAAAATAGAGTATGCCAGGAAGGTGATCATTTTGGATTACATGTATTTTATGATGTCTCATTACAAAATAATTAACGAATGTTTGGGATGACCAAACGTTTTCATTTAAGACTATGTAAAGTAGACTTATTTTCAGAACAAACAAGTAAATTTCATAAAACTAGTCGAGTGGTTATGGAGTAGTTTGTCATCAGTTTTGTATTTAGTTTAATATATTATAAGTTAGCAATGGTAGTTTTTTATAGTAACCGATAGCAGACGGGTCTTCTCTTTGGTAAGAAATCATCTTCGCCCATGGGCACCACAATCCGCACTTGGCTTTGTTGCCGGCTTTACGCACTCTTACTTACTCATATAGCGAAACATTACAGTACTGTTTCTCACTGGTATTCTGTGAGCACGTGGTACCACTCGGGCTCGCCCTCCCAGTGAGTCAGCATATGCATTAGCATGTCTCATGCGTAAACACTCGTACATATCAAATGCTGTATCTACAGTGTCTATTTAATAATGTCAGTTCATTAAAAAGTATTACCGTTCGTCGTTCGCCGGATGTTACATCACGATAGGAAAAATTGATGATTTATTAACAAAACAAACTGGCGGATGTAATATGTTCCTCTCGTACGTTCAATGAGTTTTAGGTTTTATTACACGGCTATTTGGGTCTAGTTTTAGATGAGTTTCATAGGAAATGGATGCTGGATGGGTTATGGTTCAAGGCACGAATAAAATGGTGACTTTTGAACTCTCGAATGGTCGGCCTTTAAGCCAGTACTCGGGAGCTGTCCACCTGTGGTCCTTGTGTTTTTGCACTAAAGAGAGAACTAGTAGGATTTGAATGATTCGTTGTTAGTTCTTACTAGCTTCCCTAATGATTACATAATTTTGCCAATCGATATGTGTTTTAAATTGGAACTGCGATTTACATAATAACCCAATTATACTAATAATCTATTCGTATTAAAATGGTCCCAAAATAGAAAAGATAGTCTATTTTATAATTGAATAATGCACCCACTGCTACTATTATTAGTTATACTCTGCATGTATTATAAAATATACGTGTATATATTGTAAATATATACAATAGTCCCGCGTCTGTTTAGAATGCAGCTTCCAGCGCAATATTTCAGGGCAGAGTGAAGCGGTGGCTGTCGCTAGAGGTGTTCCATAGCGTGGTGGGGTTGTTCAAATTGTAAATATATATAATTGACGCAAATAACATATGTCACAATAAAAACAATGTAGACATGTAACTTTTCTGTTATAATTAAATGTATTTCATTGTATTGTATTATGACAACGGCAGGGATGGCCTCTCATCTTCACTTAGAAAATCATGGCTCTTGTTAAAAAATATGTCGAAGGTCGATTTCACACTGAAAACTGATTTCTTAATTCTATAATTAAAGTAAAAAGTCGAGAATGTCGGTGTAGATGAGCGAGCACCACGACGACCCGCATCGAACGATATCTCCAACTCTCCGAACCGAATATGCTCGACACATTCCCCTGCCCATCTATCCACGTGACACCCTTCCTTCACACAGCTGATGCACTTGACAAACAACTTATTACGTCAAGATTTTCGTTTGAAGGACAAGTTATTATAAGTATTAAGATTCCTATCATTATTTTTTTGTGGTATAGCGGACAACGTAGCAGGTGGGTCTCCTGTGTGGTAAGAGAACACGGCCGTCCATTCACAACTGCGTCTCAGTCCGCACTTTGATTGTGTTGCCAGATTTTTAAGTCCCTTAAGAGGCACTTTTTAGAGGCCTCCCGTATCCTCACTCATTCTGCGAAACACAGTTACGAGTACCGTTTCGAACCAGGTTTTTGGTTTCGAACCCAATACTTTTCACATCATGGTACACTTTTAAAACTATGACATATGCCTATGACATATGTATAAGCGCGATTTCTCAGTGAGTACGCGAGTCGCCCGTGCCTCAGACAGGAGGAAATGTATTAAAAACATTGTACGTTCCGGCAGAGGCGTCCGATGCAGGTTTACTGCAGCCGCCTTTTATGGGCGAAACTAATAAACTTCAATCGTTCATCCCGAAGAAATGCAACGTTGTATTAATGTTCCGTCAGCTTGAATGTGGGCGTTATATATGGACACGTGAATTCTACTTCAAGTCTTCTGAGAGCCTTGTAGCTTAATGCTAATAAAAGTTTATCATGAAGCGAGGGCTATCGAGTTCGAATCCCGCTCCGAACAATTATAATTTAATTTATCCGTAGGAGAGCTATGCTGAAGAATATGCTGTCGCACCACGGGCTCACAGAATACTCAGCGTGAAATGGTACTTGTACTGTGTTTCGCAGAGTGAGTGAGGATATCGGAGGCCCTCAATAAGTTTGTTATTAACACAAAACTGCTTAAGTTATTATTTAGATAATTTACATACATAGCTTGGCTCTCTCGTGTTGTAGCTATCTTATACTGGTTCAAGCGGCATGTTCTGGGTCAAAATGTTTATGTCAGACCCTTATTATGGTTTGTTTAAAAAATTATGGAGCGTGTTCCATTTCATTAAACGCGCGGCATCTGGCTCCGAGTGTTCGCTGTGCCGCCCTTAATGAGTTTAACTTGGTTTTCAATTAATGCCGTCGGCTTGTTTTCTATCAAACCGAGATTTATGTCAATCTGTATGTGTAAAATTAATTTCGCTTTTCCTTGTAAAGTTATAGAGCAAGAACGGGCTCACCTATTCATTTTTGTAAAAAATGAGTTTATTATATGACTGTTAATTTTGTTAATCTCCATTACCAAAATGTTCGTTTTGCTGTCAAATTGAAACTTTTTATACGTAGCCAAACATGTACCGGATCGTTACTTAATTACCATGAAGGGAGAGTTATCATTTATAATTTAATTTATTTGATCCTTGGAAGGGCTGGACAGTGGCTGCGCGAATGTTTTAACACGGTCGCATCCGTGGGATAGAGATGCTGACGCACTAATTAGCCGGTTCGTCAGGAGCAATCAACGGAGCAGGTGGGTTCTCCTATAGGGTAAGAGAACACTGCTGTCCATGAACAATCATGTCATAATCCACGAGTTGTGTTACCGGATTTTACACTGCTTAAGAGGAACAATTTCAAATGGCAACGCTTAGCATTCTGTGAGCTCGGGGTATGACATCGAAAGAGCCGGTCCAATTTATACGTCAGCATATGCTTCAGCATGACTCTCCCACGGGTGAAAATCGACGATATTCTCATTGTAATAATTGATTTAATACTAAGCTGTCAGCCGTGGCCCAATATTAAATTTTTCATGGTTGAAAAAGAACAACGGTTGAGATTGAAATGATTGGCAAAGCGCCAGGTTTACTACCAGGTAAACTTTAGTACAGTGTAAAGTCGCGGTAGGCAGAGATTTCTAACGAAAGCCTTTTAATTGTTTTAAAAAAATAAATTTAGACAAATTTATTAATTTTTTAGAAATAACACATATTTAAACATTCATATTCACCTAAATCCATTTTGAGTTTTTCAACATATATTTAATTAATTCAATTTTTTATTATATAGATGACAATGAGATGTTTTTTTTATGAAACGAGCAAGAAGCGCACCGAGGTAAGCGGCCCTTTGCCCATGGACACCCACAAATCCTGCTGCGTTGCGAGTGCCTTGTCGGCGTTTTAGGATAGGTAGTAGATGCGATCTTTTTTCGAAGGTTTTCAAATCGTATTGATTTGAAAATACTTCTGTTGGCAATAAAATTATCAGTTAGCGATTTTGGGTGATAATGTTAAATGAGGTCTTATATAAGTATAAATAAGGTCTTAAAGACTGTGGCATCTACCGGAAGTATACCTTATCTGAAAATCGTTTGATAGCTCTGTGCCATTTGAAAAACTTTATTTTCCTAAAGTTGTTAAAATAAATAAATATTTTAATTAAATTGCTTCAGAAATTGTAAAGGCCTTACAGAATCGTAACTCTAAATCAACAAATTACCGCTCTGAATTATATTAAAAACGCTGACCTATTTGCAGCGAAGTAAGAGCGAATATGTATTATTTAAGAACATCCAGACGTAGAAATAAGTCCGCCGCGAATTCAAAGGAAACTGAAAAAGTTTCACAAAACGGCGAGGTTCCCGCTCGGTTGAAATGTAGTTATTCGAGTACAAATTATTTATAATTGCCGTCGAAATAAATAGATGGGTAAACATTTTAAAGGAATTAAAGATGTATATATATAATATATATTTTGAAAGTAAGATAGTCACACATACTTATCTCTAAAAGTTAAATAAAAAAGTAATTATTATATATTCTAATTTTTTGATTTATTATATTATATTATTTTAAATATATAAATATAGTTAAAATCTAATTTACTCATAACAGTTTAATATAATAAATATTTTTCTAACGTATGGAGATAGATGACAGTTTAAAATATTAGTGCAATTAGAGCACGCGGACCGCTGATGTTAGTTAAGTCAAGCCTTGCCTGTTTTACTTTCAAAACAATATTTTAAAAATCAAAAAAGTATATTGTAAAATATACGATTTAAATTATGTATGATTTTAAAAAGAATAATCTAGTGGTTGAAAGGTTATTTCAGCTACCGTAACGCATGAGTTGATTCTCAGCCTAAAAAGAAATAGGGGCCGTTGTCCGCTTTTTTGTTAGTTTATAAAGGAAAACACTACTAGGGCTATATTAAATTAACATGCAGCTTATAAATGACATATTTTTAATTTAATTGGATAAAATAATGAAATTTTTATAGTTAACTGATCTACGTCATCATATTATACATACATACGTAGCTTATAAAACACTTCCTTTTTACTTTGGAAAAGTAATTCAAGAGAACTAGCATCGGAGTTTTCCTTCGTGAATTTGGCCGTTGGGAGTTCTCGCAAGTTGCAATATTGGGGCATTGCCAACTGTTTACTACCGAGCGTATTAGTAATGAAAAATTATTTTCAGATTATGAAATTTCGTTCCAACCTATAGACCATTTGGTTCTCGATATCTTTTATTGAGCATCGCGTTTTTCCGTGTTGATTCTATATATTTTGGAAGTATTCATCTTTTATGTATATAAATGTTCGTTTTATTGTTGCATCTGGAGGATGGGTGGACCGATTTTTATAATTTTGAGATGAGAAACTAAAGTAACTATAACGGGTTTCAATTAGGCATATTAATTAAGTTCTCAGTAGAATAAGTTCAGCGATGAACCATTCATTAACCACATGCCTTGGGACCGATGCGAAAAGATCTTTGGTCGGACCGCGAAGGTTTTGCGGGTCTATTGAATCTCTATGTG
>DWCF01003726.1:0-18704 GCA_018230265.1 Delias oraia
ACAAAGTTATCACATTTTAGGTAACGCTCTTCATACTTTCAATAATAATAAAATATGTCTCATTGTTTTAATTAATTTCAATTAATTATAATAAATAATTAATAAAACGTAATCTTAAAAATGGTATTCTACTAGGTATTAATTTAAAGATTTTAGGAAGAAATACAAATTTCTAAGACAAAGATAATAGACATAAAACAAACTCAGCGTATCTAAAAAGATTAACATTTTCACCTGATTTACATATATAATTATAGCAAAGTAATAAACTTGCATAATCTTTACTTTGTCAAACTTAGAACTGTAATTATAACAGATCAATCTAAATAAGTTTCGTATTTTGTGTTACAAATCTGGTCATAGAGAACGATCATTAAATTATCGATTCTAATTCTTATTAACAACGTGATAAAATAGGTGTCCACTTTGTGCTGTCAAATTATCATCCTTAATTTGACAAATTATATCGCTATGATATTATTATTTAAATATAGTTCACTATTGTCAGGATCGACCGGCGCATAGCGACAAGTCAACGGTCCAAGAATCTATTCTATGCAGTTTCTGTTTTTGAGAACTTAATACTTTTATTATAAGTATTGCAAAGTAAGATCCTGCGATAGTTACAATAGAAATGCATTTGTGCTACGTGAAATCTATCCCTTCTTGAATTTTATTAGTAATATACTAACTGTCAAGTATATAACTATCCATAAAGTTGTTGATACGAAGCCAATGTATACGGTAGGTTTATCTATCGTCCACCCTCGCTGTAGCATTGAACGAAGCGACTCGGTTGACTTCGTTAAAGGAAGCACGAAGCTGATCCATTGAAGAATCTTATGCATGCCTGGAAAAATACACAGAAAACTATAAAATTTGTTTTTTTTTGTACATTCTTTGCACATTTTTGTTTCATAAGCGTACGCACTAAAAAGGCCGGCTCCTTCGAAGCGATACCATGGGCTCACAGAATACTCAGCGTGAAACGTATGTAGTTGTACATGAAACGGTACTTCTACTGTGTTTCTCTGAGTATCAATATATCAGATGTCTATAAAAATGCCGCTTCAGTGGCTTAAACAGCCAGCAACACACCCAATGCACGGATTGTGGCGAGGTTGTCTATGGTCAGCGGTGTTCTCTTACGATATAGGAGATCCACCTACTCTGTTGTTCGCTATACAATAAAAAAAAAATACATTAGAAAAATTACAAAAAGAATACGTACTTAAACGAAATGATTTATAAATTTAAAAATAAAACAAACTAATTGACAAATTCTGCTTGAAAAGTAAGAAATGTATAAAAACTGTTACTTTTTAATAACTATATTATGGATTGAATGTTTACTAAAATCGGTAATATAATTTAATTAAGACATCTAATATATTATTAATGATAAGAATATATAGTAGTTACCTTCCACGGGCCAAATAATACCACACAACAACATCATAGGCAAGAAAGAACCGAGTGCCAGATATGTCGCCGTCCTTTCAGTATCACAAACACAAGATACTACGAAACCTGAAATATAAAGACAGTTCAGTTAAGAAGTCGCAATCTTTATTACACATTAAGTTGGAGAAATGTTAAAACTTTGTATGTACTTTTGTCACGAACATAAAAGTATCTGGAAAACATATTGATATATTATCAGAAGTGAGTGAAACGTACGTAAGAAGGGATTTGTCCTTTTTTACGAGGAAATGGAGCAATTGAACGAAGGAAAACTTATCTGCTCTAAGTTTTCCTCAAAAACAAAGTTATGACAACAATACTGTTTCTATTCTTAGCAATATTTTTAACTCCCTTACGTCTTCGTAAAAAGATGCTTTACTTGAAACGAGATTTTGATATTTGTCACTCTTTCGCTTATGTGCATATGGTGTTATAAAAACGTAGACATAACACTTTAACAAAAGATCTGACTTTAACAATTTATAGAGATATGTATGAGATATAATTTATATCAAGGTAAATGCGAATATATAAATAAAATGTTAAATTTTTTTTTTATGAGAATTTTTCAATTAGATTATGACGTGGGTGTAATATTCAATTCAGTTTGTGCCAGTTTTAGATTTAAAACTACGGAATACAAAGTTTATCTCACCATTTCTTGTAAAAAAATATATTTTTTCGCAAGATTTTAATAAATAATGCATTATTATTAATTTATTTATTTTTTATATTCTTACCGAATGTCATTCCACAAAGACCGTTAATAAGTGTCAAGACTATGACCCAGCCCAGTGGCCCTCTGATGGTCAGTCCAAAGATGAGGAAGCCCATAATAAGCACCATGGCTGTCTGGAATATCATCACCAGCATCTGAACTATCACGTGAGAAAACAGAATCTCGGTACCTGTTAAGAAATATCACCATTAAAAACGTCAAAAAAATAAAAAAGTTATCCCTCTGAAATAGTTCATATTTTTCAAATGACTAATATAAAAATAACCAATTCGTTTAATTAAGAAGTTAGAAAAATAGAACATCTATAAACACAAGAATAGCTCAATTTAAAATATATTTTGAAATATTCCCGCAACGAATTAACTTAATTACCACATCTTAGTCAAACGAACTATAAGTGTTTTTAATCAAAGAAATGCAAACATCGTACTATACCTGTTATACCGGAAACCAACGATCGTTCGAGTATACCGTCGTTCCGTTCCGCCAACATTGAACCGGAAGTCAATGCGACCGCCAAGAAGAATATGATCCTACAATAATTACGAATAATTGAATTGTACTAATTATTTTATTACATTCAATTTTTTCACCGTGAGAAAGACATCCTACGAGCAGATGCTAGCGAAGTAATTGGGCCGGCACGTCGGCAGTGATACCATGGGCTCACAGAATACTAAAGCAAATCAGTACTTATACTCTATTACGCTGATGAGTGAGGTCTGATACCGGAGGTCTGTTAAATTATACCACTTAAGCGGCGTAAAGAGCCGACAACACAACCAATGCGTGGATTGTGGCGCGGTTGTTCATGGGCGACGGTGTTCTCTTACCCTATAGGAGACCCACCTGCTCCGTTGTCCGCTATATCGTAAAAATAATAATAATAATAAAATAATTAACAATCAAAATAATCACTTAATAAGAGTAAAAATAGGATTATTTATACATAGTATATTTAATCTCCAATTGAAAACATAATTGAAATTTACTCACGTAAGAATAACTCCGGGTCCCGCGAAATCAGTGAAATTCGGTACCTCCAGCCCATAGATGGGTTCGTGGAACTGGAGAATTAATCGAAAAAATTAATTAAAATTCTGTGTAAACATCTAAATATTGGCATTTATTTGGATACAATTTATAGGTTATATTACTCTAAATTGATATACTCCGCGTTGAAATAAAATAAACTTTTGTTATTCCTACACTGTTTTGTGAGACAAAAATCCGATATTAAACATTTTTTTATCCTATAAGTAATATTAGGTCAATCCTAAACGCGGACTTGTAATACAAATTGAATATTTTTCATAATTAAACAGTCTGATAAGGTTTTAATTGAGAATGCGATAAATGGTTATTACCGATTGACCCAAAGATATAATTCAGTAGATAGATTGTATGTAAAGATAATATAACATAGGATACCTTTAGTTTTGTTTCTATAGTAATGCGAGCAGTGTAAAAGGGTCTGTTGTTATAAGCCTCGAGTCAGTAAATTATGTATAAATTACTTGTTGTGAAGATAAACCTTAGAAGCCAAATATTTTGATAAATTTACATTCATTGTACTAAGTTATAACTTTCATGATTAAGTTGTTGTATGCTTGAATCCGTGGAAGAGTATTAGAGAATACGTATCAATTTTAAATAATATAGTAACTTTAATTGTAACTTTAATTTAATTTTATTTAATTATATAAAAAACTCAAATTTTACGAGGTTTCACCTAATCAGTTTAATAATTCTTACTGAAATTTATATATGAGACACATTTTTTTTTTTATTAAATCGTATGTTCGTTTGCTACCGTGGGATATACTCAGCTCTTACTAGGCCGTGAGTGTGTTGCCAGTCTTTTAGGAATCTTCATGAAAGTGATCAGTTGTGGAACGACAAACGTCGAGGTAATACGGATGAAACTTTGTGTTCTGCCTCGATTTTTAAAAAATTATGAATTGTAAATACTCACATCGATTGGTATTGAAAGCATTCTCTTGGGCAAATTGCATATATAAGTCAAATGTTCAGCTGCCTCCATGAACGCAAGCTGCATGTCACGTAGCAACATCCACTCGACTTGCTTATCTGTGAACAAAAATAAAATAATTATTTTTTTTCAAAATCAAACTCATAGTCTTTATATAGGACAAAGTTTCAGTAATAGCAATCTGTGTGACATACAGATTTTGTGTTGTCTAGCGGTCAACAGAGCAGGCGGATCTCGTCTATGATAAAAGATCACCACCGCCCATGCCTATCCAATCATGACAAACTCAATGCTTTGATTGAAATATCCGTTATTTGCACCGATTTAGCGGTTAAATTTTAGGGCAACACAATACAAATTCTATTTCATGCTAGTATTCTTTGTGCCCGTAGTTCTCGAATTAGTGATACAGAATATGCTGAAATAGTTCTCCCATGAGTAAGACAGTATTAAGACACCCGCCCAGTTATTTTAAAGCACTTCCAAAGGCGGACCGGGTGTCAAATCCGATACTTGTCGCTTTATGGTAGTTTTATAAGGCCACTTTACTATGTAGCTCTTGGATAATACAATTGTTATTATATTGTGAATCTACGGTGGTATAAAAATGTATAATGAATGCCTAATATAAAATATTTTAATAGATAAAAAACATTTTCAGTACCCACACAGATGTAGTAATGACTAGTATTTTTATTCTATACGTATACCTTTCTACTTATCCCAACCGATGTAACGAATTATTTTTATTGAGATCGTTCGTTATAGTGATAGAAGGTTTTCTTGGCACTTGAATTACATTAACAGGGAGGCGTATTGAATACCAATTAAAAATCTT
The DNA here is from genome assembly GCA_018230265.1 of Delias oraia. Lineage (NCBI taxonomy): Eukaryota > Metazoa > Arthropoda > Insecta > Lepidoptera > Pieridae > Delias > Delias oraia. The sequence goes on from DWCF01003726.1 coordinate 5,035, forward strand.
TGCCGTGCTAATATTTACGCGAGAAATTTAGATAAATTTTTAAACCCTATTTAGATTTCAACCCATAAATCTTTTTCTAAGATGTTTACATAGAGATAAAATACGATTAAAAGTTTTATCTCTTTCATTGATACTTTATTGTCAAATTTTAATTATGTAAGATAAGATAAATTTATTTATTTTCTATTATGGATCGAATAAAACCATATTTTTTAAGTTTGCCACATAGGATGAAAATACAAACAACAATTCCGTATTTTCTAGCAATTATTCAAGATAGTTTGCCGGTAAATCCCCGGTGTGCAATAAGGAAGATTTATACTTAGATTGCTCTCTAAATGATCTTTTGTTTGTATCGAGTTTACTGTGAGAATTAATCCACATTTCTTATTTTACTTTTTGCGAATACTGAACATCTAAATGTTAACATTAAATATAGACCAGCTAAAAGAGTATGCTTGATTTGAATATCTTACGGGTTCAAAACAAAATTGACTGTTAGAAAATTACACTATCTTCGCTGAACATAGTTTATTTTATAGTTACAAAAGATTTTACTAAAACGGCAATAATTTAAGCTAAGCTGCAAAAATTACCTGAAAATTCTCATAGAACAAGATAAAGACTATAAGTTTGCATAACATATGTTATGTACAAAAAATATGGAAACTATAACAGTACCCAATATACTGTATATTGGTTACTGTTATAGTTTCCTCACAACAATTCTTCTTTCGAATTTTTTAAATATTAAAATTTTAGTATAATTAAAATTTTGTCTTTGTAAAAGTTCTTAAATTGTACCTTGATATTTGTATGAGCTGGCTATAAATATTTGGCAAAACTGTATAGTTAATATTATTGAAAATATTATAGAAAGCCCGTCTTTCTCGCTACAGACTACTTTTCTCGCTAAACACTACTTTTCTCGCTAAATCATATATATTTTTTCACCTTTTTCGGTTCAGCGAATTTATTCCGCCACCCTGAATATTTAACCTATCAAAGGCTGAGTGGAATGAACAAAGGCTGTGTTTTTTATTGAATATGACTTGCTATTTTTATATTGAAAAGGGCTTCATATATCCTAAATGTTATAAATTACTACTACTTATATTACACTACGTTTTCTATGTTTTCTTCCTAATAGCTTTCAGCAACATTCTTAATATGATTCAATGAATGTAGATCGTTGACAACAGAAAATATTATTTACATTTGTTTACACATATATATATATATATATATATATATACAATCAATTTCTCGCTGTGAATTTATAAATCAAGAACGGTCTCACCTTTTCAAATCAAATAAACATTTGCCACAAAGCCTAAACTAGGCTTTATTTGGACTATTTAGTGTTTGGTTTACGTGAAATTTACACAAAATTGGTCGAGCGGTTCTTGATTTATCACATTATTTATAAAAAATTAAATCAATAAATGGCGGATCCTTTTATTTATGGGAATTTTGCTATTAAAGTGAATCTTTTTATACGTAGCGAAGCACGTACCAGGTCGCTACTTAACTATATTTGACGATAAGAAATATAACGAAATTGACATTGTTTTCTTTATTAAATTAAAAATAAAATGAGTGTTTCCAACAGTGGATGGAGTAGATTTAGCTTAATGAAAAAATCACAAGGTAATAAAGAAAACTAAATTCTAACAAAACGTTTTCTTATATTAAAATATAGAATTTCACTCCGCCCAAATCCTATTATTATTTCAAAAGAAAAATATACAGTCTCTTTGTACAGCTGTCTAACTCCCTTATCTTACTAGAGCAGTAGATTTTGAGGAGAGCTTAAGTAAATTGCCACAATTTTCTAACATTCATATTATAAGACATTACATGTCGTGTAAATAAATAACGTAGGATATCCGTAGGAGAGCCATGCTGAAGCGCATTCTAACGCACTAATTTGGCCAGCTCGTACGAAGTGATACCACGGGCTCATCGAATACTCAGCGTCAAATGCTAGTTGTACTTGAAATGGTACTTCTACTATGGTACTTCTACTTCTACTGTGTTTACTTCTGGTAAACATAGTAGTAGTAGTTTACTTCTTGCTGGTAGTACTGCTTACGGTATACTAACGGTGTATTAACGGATTTTTTCTTTCCATAAATTCAACCAGAACTAACAAAGTATAAATTTTATTCGTCATGTAACATTGAATGTTGCATGTTAGAGGAGAAGGTTGTATACCTTCATTTATCATCCATATTCATCCATTATCGTCGATTATATTAATCTCTTTATTTTCCATTTTCTAATAATGGATCTGACATCCTATTTCTTAGTAATTAACGTTTGTAATCTCACTGAATTGATGTCCAATATAATATATCATAGGCCGACAGAGATTAATTATACAACTGTAAACGCGCTAAATTACAACAGCTTATGTTGTAGCCTGTACATAAAGCGAAATTTCAGTTTGCACTAAAAATATTATTATTATAGCTTATTAAAATGTATATGCATTCTAAACTGACTAGAAAAATTATCAGTTATAAAAGGTATAATATTTTTTTTAAAAACTAACAAGCATAAAGCTCACCTAGGATAGCTCACTCGTTTGCTGTTCATGACAACGGAGCAGGTCCGTACCACGACTCGAACCCGATACCTCTCGCTTTGTAAATTGATAAAAATATAAGACGAGACCTTGTCACTAGTTGGTAATAAAGACTTATTTATATTATAATTAAATCGTTGGCAACACTAAATCTTCAGAACTAAGGAATAACAGTATAAAATAATTATTTCTTTACTTAAAAGTATCACGTGTCACCTGCCAATATCACGGTACGCCTGCTTCGCACGTGCGTGTGCACTAGACCCGTGTTAAATCATATTTTGTTAAACCATACTTGTATAAAAAAACGAACTCGAGTTAATAACACTATTTATAATTAAAAAAAGGAATCCGACAGATTTTCAATAAATTTGGTATGAGAGTAAGGTCCTGGACTTATAAACAAGCTTCTTTTGGTATAAATGGATGATTTTATTGTTAGCGTGTCGGTTTTTCTGATTTGGCGGAACCAAAGATTTCTGAGGGTTCATCGTTGGCCCTACTAGGTGTCGTACCGGCCAGGTTAACGTCGACTAGTAAATTTTAAAACTGTTCAAAATTTTTCTTTCAAATTAAAGATATTAATTAATGAAAATAAGCATTGTTTGATAAATACTAAATTTAATATATGGACATTACGTCATGATATATGAGCACGGTGCACCTGTTCATAATCTCTCGTACATTTAAGTCTTCATTATTTTTAAAATAGTAAATATACAGTATTGTTAATTAATATGGGACTAAGTTTGCAATTGAACTTTACTTCAACGATAGCTTTGAAGTATATCACGCTTCGCATTATCAATTCCAACGATCTTCTAAAGGTATACCCCATTATAGGTATTGGACACATGATCAAACTGATAGTATTTATATAGTAAATCACAAATAATTCTTTCCGCAATCTATGTGACCACAGACACAGATAATATAGCTATTATAATGTAAATAACATATTATCTGATATTTTTAAATAAGAAAAAAGTGTGGTAAATGCATAGCGTTAAAAGCGATTTAATAATAAAAGCACATTTTAAAAAACCACACGGATAAAGTCATGAGTCTTCTTATGCTATTTCTAAAATAAAACTACAAAAACAGACAATTGAGTTAATTAATATGCGACTTAACTAATCGGTTCGCCACTGAACTTTATTTCAAAGATAGCTTCGAAAGCTGAGTTGATTCACGCTTCGCATTCTCAATTCTGGCGATCTTAATTGTAAATGACAGTAACTAAGGATTAGTTCGTCTACCATTTAATTGCTATTTTCATGCCAATGAATAATGCTTAGGCCAAATACCTTAATAGAATGGGATATATGATTTGCCTTCGAATTAGTCTGCTATAACTTAGATATGATGTGACGTATCTCTTAAAAAGCTTTCCTAAAGTTTTTTTTAAAAATCCAAAACTAAATCTATTCAGCTAGTTTATTGTTTTTAAGTATTAATTTAATATTCAAGTTATAAGATCATAAAGTTTAATATTTGATATAAAAATAACTCATTTTTGCGGTATATAACATAATTTTAAAAACTGATTGTACGCTTAACTATATGAAAACTACAAGAAATTTTACATAAAATATTGTTTAATACGAAACTTCCTCGTAAAAATGTTAATTTGCATACAAATTAAGTTTCCGCCGTCGAGATAATCAAATTTCACTCGTGTTACTAAATTTTATACCCTATATAACAGAGCGACGGTGTACTTTTAAATATTACCAAAAAATTCTGACTAATTGTGTGAATTTCAAAGAAGGCAATTGCTGCAAAATTGACAGTGCATTTCATGCTGCCAATTTTACTTCTTGACAATATTTAACAAGCCGTATAAATGCATGAAAAAATAGGAAACTTCTATTCTTGTCATTACAGGAAGTTTATTAAAAAACCTAGTGGACTCGGCAGACGTCTTCCTGCCCAGAACGCAACTCCTACTCGTTTGTGGGCTTCCTGTTTATTTGCCACCGAAAATAAAAAAAAATTTAACACGAAAAAATGATACACTAAAAACATTACCCTCCATTTTTGTATTCAGATTAAAAGTAGCCTATTTCCTTTTTCTCGTTCTATTCAAACTTTTCAATCAATACAGCCGCTCTTGAGTTATAAATACTGTTACTAACACGACTTTCTTATGTTCATATAGATTGTTAAGATCAGCACAGCTTGGCTTAAAACTCTGTCCCGACGTTTAGAACAACTCAATAATTAAAAGAAAATAAGAATATAAATACACTAAAAATTTAAGCGAACAATTATGCATTATCATTACCAATAACTCCCAAAATATTACCATTAATAGCCTTTTGATACAACTTGATATAACCGAATATCATTCGAGTTTATGAATTACTTGAATTTTATGTAAATGTATGAAATATTTTATTGTAACGACTTGATACATCCTCCCGCGGTACTTTTGTTTAAGAGTTTTTTATGACTTTATGAGGATTTTGCTGAAATATAATTTAATCTTTAAGCTATATTGAAATTATATCAAAATACCCGTGAATTCTAAGTAGATTATTTTATGAATTACAATATTTTTGTCATTATTAAATATATCATTGTTTTGAAATATAACTTTTTTTATAAATTTGTATACGCAAACATTACTCTCTTAAATAGCGTCACATAATTTTTTATTAAATTATTTTCTTTTGGCAATAAAGTTTCACTTTGGTTTTGATACAATTGACACGATAAAATTGTATTTTCAATATCACCTGTTTTATTAGTATATATTTTTATTGAAGCTAAAATCAGAATGTATTGTATAAATAAATCTGTCTTCGAAAAATGGATTTGTACACTTTGTTTCTGATTGGATAAATCAAAACTCTTTTTTTTAACACTATGTCAATATAAAATATTAATTTATTACAATATTCATATTTTTGATTGAACAAATATTGTATGTTTTGTAAAATTGTATTGGTAAATAGTGTTTGTATAACATATTTTAACTTCGAAAGAGACATTTTTTTACCCTTCTACGATGGAATTTCTGTTCTATAGTAGAACAATATACTTCGTTATTATCTTATGTTTGATACAAATAAATTGTAACTGTATATATGAAGACTTAGGCTAGAAAGATTACAGAGAAATACTAATTTCACTAACCTGTATCGTCGATGTGTATAGTGATTTCAGAGTTCTCTATAGTAAAATTGTCGGTATGTCTCGGATCTCTCACTCTTTCTTGTAAGCTGGTTGAAAAGTTCGCAGGAAAGACAAGGACGGCTCTAGCAGCACCACGTGCTGCTTTTGTCATCGCATCCTCTTCATTCGGGTAATAAATCTGTAAAAGGATAAAATTATTCTGCTTAGAGTGACTGATTGTCTTAAATTCTCTTCAATAGAATTGATACCATATTCAATATAAATTTGGTTAAATATATTTTATATTAAGGTTTTTTGATCCTTCAAAGTTGTATTCGTTTAGGGCAAAAAGCACCTTAAAAATGCTGAGTTGTGGAATGACAAAAATCGAGGCGATGCGGAACATACTATGTAAACTGTCTCTAAATCTCTTTAAATGTAATGGAAAAACTTTAGATGGAATATCGTAAATTCCTACTATAAATATACACGAAGTGGCATTCATGGATGATCGTTTATTTATTTACCCGTGGGAGAGACATGCTGAAGCATATGCTGACGCACTAATTGGGCCGGCTCGTCCAAAGTGTTACCACGGGCACACAGAATACTCAGCGTGAAACGGTACTATGTTTTGCGGAGTGAGTGAGGATATCAGAGGCCCTTAAAAGCGCCGCTTAAGCGCGGACTGTGACGCGGTTTTTCATGGGCGGCGGTGTTTCAGTAACATATTTCTGTAATTTTTAGATTTGTAGCATGGACTACATTATAACATTTTTACTCGTATTTCATTAATTGCTGTAACTTTGTTACGGCATTGTAAAATATTTAACAGATCGGAAACGAGAAAAAACTTTGAAACTCCTACACAAATTGTTGAATGAAGCTGAACGAATTAAATATTTATATTTACTCGTAATTCAAGTAGGAAAATTTTCAACCTATTTTATGTACGAAGCTCTTAAGAGATAAAATGGTCTTAAAATAACCAAACTAAATCGCAATCAGGATAGCTGTAAAAGTTATTTGGGTTACGTAAACTTATAGATAATAGATTACAATCCTATTTTGAAGTTTGGAATATAAATGTGACTTTGTGATTCCCAAGTTGTTTTGTCAGGAGTAAGAAATGATATCTTGAAAGTATTAAGAACCTTGGCCTTTACAAACATATAACTGAAATTGGAGGCTTTTTTTGAAAATTTAAGCCTTTTTATGATGAACAACGGGTATTTTAGGTTTCCTAATTATAAGAGATAACCACCATATAATATCGACAAACAAATGTTATTTTAACCCTAAGAGAGGATTTTTTGTCACAAATCTTAAGGTTGAGTTTTAATTTTGCGCTGCTAAGTACCAATAAGTACTTTCGAAGAACCTTAAAAATGTCGCTTAAGTGGCCTAAAAAGCCGGCAAAACAACCAATACGCGGAATGTGGCACGGTTGTCTATGGGCGGCGGAGTTCTCTAACATAAAGGAGACGCATCTTTTACGTTCTCCGCTATACAATAAAAAACCAAACAGTGATGCTGATGGGCCTTGATATGCATTCAGCTGAACACAGAACAAGTAGGTACCGCTCTGAAATTCCGTCAGCCCGTGTAAGACGAGCCAACTCAATTAAAGAATCAAGAATACTTTATGAGCAGCGCTAGTATAAAAATAGTCTTCAAGAAATGTCTGAATATATTATATTATATTGAATTTCTCCTAAGATCCGGATTAATAAATAATATTAAAATAAAATATGTTGTAAGTACATGATTTCTAAATTATTAACATCGAAGAAAATCTTCTTATTCGGTAAGAAACCTTTCAATTACGCTCCTAATAAAGAATTCAGCACAGAATTCTCATAGCGTATGTAATAAAATATAATTTCGAATAACAAGATAATTGATGTCGTGACTTGGCTCCACAATTTGTATAATTATGCCCTATTTTAATTTTATGTTTCCGTTACGAGAGAATTTGAATACTTAGCACGATATTATTTTAGAAAATTTTACCGATATTACGAGAAAATGGGGCAATTTTCAAAGAAGGGTAGGAATTATTAAAATACTTTAATAGCCGCAAGAAATTAACGTATATTGGACTATTTCAGACTTTACTAATACGTAAAAACTTTGCACATCTGTTTTCATAAAATTGTGCGAAATATGTTAATTAAAATACTAGTACGTACTACCATCACCCGTGAGAGAGCCCTGCTGAAGCATGTGCTGACGCACCAATTGGGCCGGCTCTTCTAAATTTATTTAGTACATGGTACTTGTACTTCGCAGAGTGAGTGAGGATATCGAAGACCCTTAAAAATTCCATTTAAGGGGCGTAAAAAGCCGGTAACACAACAAATGCGGGGCGGTGGCGCGGTTATCAATGGGCGGTGGTGTCCTCTTACCATATAGGAATAAAAAAGTTCTTAAGCAATACCGTCGCTTGGAGTTCGGACATTAATAGCTCCAGTTCCTATTGTTAACACAAGTATCATTACAAAACAAAAAAAAAAACAAAAAAAAATATTTTCTTGAAAGTTCTTCTCGGATCTGAGCGATAAGATGTAAACAAACACCTAAGTAGGCTTATGTGAGATAAATCTCTTTTATTTTATAATCATAATAGAGTTCGAATTTTAGAATTACAAGACATCGTCAAATTTTGACCAATTTACTACTTAACTGTTACTTGATTTAGATACGTTTTAATCAATTATGATTAAATTTAAATAATTAAATCGTCCATTTATCCTCACATACTCAGGCAATTAACTACTTTAGCAGTGCATTTAGTCATACATTTGATAATTAAATCCAAATTTTTAATTTTGGAAGGTATAGAAGTTTCTCTAAAATCAACAAAGCATACTTAGTAAATTTGCTCTCTACGACCATAACCCACTGAGGATAACGAAATTATCTTTTGTATGCCACATATATCTCGTATAATAATTATGTAATTTATGTAGTGAGTGATAAAGTAGTTTTGAACACATTTAGCTGGAAATGTATCCATATATTTTTATCATGCTTCTATCTTTGTTTGTTACTTACTTAAATTCTCTTGTGTAAAAGGCATAGATCAAATATTTTATTTTATGTTACACTTTAACACTTTAACTCTTGATAGTTCAAGGTTACCCGTTTCCATGGAAAACTACACAAAAACCCGCGCTTTGGTTGCGTTGCCGGCACTTTACGCCGCATATGCGTACGAGAGAGCCTCCGGTGCCAGCCGGATTAGTGCCTCTTCATATGCTTCAGCATGGCTATCTCACAGGTAAAAGAATCGAATCCGGTGTCTATGATGTCACGTAAACTTAAAAGACCACTCGGCCAGGAGGCAATCAAATCATTTATTTACCATATATTTTATTAGTTATTTTGATTAGAAGATGCGTGAGATACGGCGAGACATTTTACTTCACTATATAATGGTACGTCCCGCCACACGATGGAAAGACGATCTCACGAACGTCGCGGGCAACCGCTGGATCCAGATCGCTCATGATCGTAACGGGTGGGCGTCTTTGGGGAAGGCCTATGTCCAACAGTGGACTTGAAGAAACTGATGTTGATGATGATGATGATGATATAATGGTACTATAGGTTAAATATTTATTTTCCTGTGACAGAGCCATACTGAGCATTGGACCAGCTCGTCCGAAGTGATACCACAGAATGCTCAGCGTGAAACAGTTCTTCTACGGTGTTTCGTTGAGTGAGTGAGAATATCGAAGGCCATTTAAAAAGCCGCTTAAGCAGTGTAAAAAGCAGGCAATACAACCTATGCTCCGACTGTGGTTCGGCTGTCCATGGGAGGCGATGTTCTCTTATCATATTGAAGATCCACCTGCTCCCTTATCCACTATACTGCCATATATATTTCTTAAATTCTAATATTTTATACATAACACTTACTAAATTCGACTGTCTCTTAGATAAAAAGTCCAAATATTGGCAACTGAATCTGGTCAAATTCCAATCCCATGTCTCCGGGTCTTGCGGGCATTTGGCCTTGTCATAATCACACGGCACATTTGTGTTGTTTGGACCGAGCTCATAATTCACTACTGCTATGGGTAGGCCGACTGGGTAGTGTCCAATTGCAAGGCAGAAAAGAATCATTTGGGAAAGAGGAAGACCGATGATGAAGCTTAATAGACTGAAACAAAAATAATCAATGTTTGAAACGAAACTAAAATATTTTTCGATCAAATTAAGTTTATAAACGTTCTACCAAATGTTTTAACATATTAAAACTAGATTTTACTCATAAATTTATACAATAATTATAATTACGGGTAATATAACTCATAGGAATCGAAAAGAGCTATTTACGTTCGAAGGCTGTTTAATTATCTCAGTTAAAATCGAACCATTACTTTAAGATTTTGTGAATTGTAATAATACTGGTACTAATATATTAAAATAAAATTGTGTTTTACCCAAAATTTCTGAAAAGACTCCAGAAGTTCTTCCAAATAAGAGCCCTCATGTGATGCCAGCGCATTGGCTTGATTCTGTCAAGGTATGGGCCTGGTGGCTCATCTTCTGGCGGTAAAGCTTGGGCTGGTAACGTTAGATCTGCTATCACACTCCTTCCCTTACTGCTCATTGATACGTTGTCACCAAATTCGCCCGATATTTCCCCAATTTCCTCTTCTAAGTCTATCGCTGTTGGATCCTGGAAAAAAATCAAATATACTTTTATATACTTTACTGATAAAACACCAGACTAATTTTTCTTATATCTTAATAGTTATATAATAAAAATATAATCCTCATTTTATATGCTTAAAGTTAACGTAACTCACTGGTATAGCTGGCAGTTCCACTTTCTCTACTACATCAGCGAGGATACTTGATCGCCTCCGTTTCCCCATGTTCTGAAGTACAGATAGCTTTAAGAAGACATCCTCAAGACTGTCTGCTTGATATCTCGAGATAAGTTGCCCTGGTGATTCCTCAGCTAAAAATCTACCTCCACGCATAAGACCAATCTGTAGAAAATAAATCCTTTATTAAAAGACAAGACTAAAATCAAAAACATATTCAAAGCTTATCTAATTTTCGATATAAGATATAAGAGAGCCGGCGTAAAAGCCAGCGGAACAACCAATGTATGGACTGTCGTGTGGTTGTTCATGGGCGATGGTGTCCTCTTATCATATAGAAGACCCACCTGCTCCGTTGTCCATTATAGCATGAAAAACTAATAAATTTCGCCTATACTCTTATAGCAACGAACGTATAATTATATCTAATAGTCTCCAAAGATCGAGTTCAAAATATATTTTATATTTCGCCAGTAGTGTAATAAATTTTTATATCTTCAATACCAATTTTAACAATGTCTAACGATCGCAGATAGTTTAGAAATATTCATTTTTAAGCATTTCGTTTGAAGTTTTATAGTATCGATAAGATTCTTTTGTCTTGAAAAAGCTCATAAAATACTTTAAATGGTTTTTAGAGTTTCTAAGATATTTTCACGAGGGATAACAGGATCAGACATACTAAATTATTTATTTCTAAAATGATCTCTAATAGTTTTAAGGAAAATTTATTTTATTCTCTTTGGGATTCATTATAGTCGAAGCAATTTATAAATAGATACATACATAGGTAATAAAAAAGACTAACATTGATCTATCCTTTCCGACACTTCATCCATTTTAAATAGGCCCTTTAAAATGCCGCTTAAGTAGCGTAAAAAGATGGCAGCACAATCTAAGCGCCTGAATGTAGTATAGTTATCCATGGGCGGTGGTGTTCTCTTACCATATAACATAGAATTGATAACCGCCATTTTATTTTATGAAGGTCACGTATAACATATTATACTTACAATATTAGCCTGTTTGGTCTCATCGATGTAATGAGTTGTAATTATAACGGTAGTTCTGCCGCCCTTCGTTATGTCTACCAAATGGTCCCATATACTGAAATAAATTGAGGTTCCGATTAATTAAAGCTCGTTAATATGTAAATCCACCTTCGAAACGTATGAAATCGGAACACCGGACCCAAACTAAACTGATTTAATATGTTATGTATCGATTTTAAAATGTTTTACGCTACTATGAAAGTAATGAATAGAAAAATACATAAAGAAACACATATATACACATATAACACACACAGTAAAATTATGGACAAATATCCAACAATGGTCTACAACTTAATCTTTCATTTCACTTAAATCATCAAATTTAATTAAATGAAAAATTATCTATACAATAATTAATAATCCTACCTCTGTCTCAGAACAGGGTCGACTCCCACCGTGGGTTCATCAAGGATCAGCAATTCTGGATCATGAAGTAGAGCAGCTGATAGTGACACGCGCCGTTGCTGACCTCCTGATAGATTCTTCACTTGTCTGAATTCAAATACAAATTATGTATTTACTACTGGTTTAATTTAAACTAGTAAAACTCGTATTATATTATAATATGCCGCTATCTCTCTCTTTATATGCCGCTTAAGTGGCGTAAAAAGCCGACAACACACCAATGGCGGATAAAGGCGCGTTTGTCAACGGACTCTGGTATTCTTTTACCATATAGGAGATCCACATGCTGCATTATCCGCTATATAATAAAACCCCAAAAATATATTATAGCAAGATAAAAACCTTAGTTTTTTCATGTTATAGCGGGAAGTTGAGCAGGCAGGTCTCCTATATGATAAGATAACACCGCCGCCCATGGAGAACCGCAAGATGGTCCGCGCATTGGTTGTGTAGCCAGCTTTTTACGCCACATGTTTATACTAAGACACTTTTTTGTTTAATCTCTCTTTATAGACATTGAACTTGGAAATAATATCATATTCTGGTTAAAGTTTGATTTTATATTTTCTTTTCAAAATTTATCAAAATATATCGAAATTAGTTAATACTAATATTTTATATTAAAGGAATATTCTTTTTTATATAAATATGATCACCGAAACTGTAACTAATCTCACTTTCCTATTCCGCACACGTTCGCAAACACTATCATTCTGTCCGTATATTTATTACATTTACATATGACACACGTATGGACGTGTATACTCGCAGGGGCAACAAATTTTGTAAATATAAATAAATAAAGATAAATATGAAACTGACCGTGACGGGTTTGGTAGCTGTAATAAATCGACAAGAAAATCGATTCTCTCCTCCACTTGTTTCGTAGTCATACCGGAAATCCACCCGAAGTATATCATGGTTTCCCGGATGGAAAACTCTCCAAACAACGCGATTTCCTGAGGAAAACGGATTTCAAATTGTCTTAGTCAATTTCATTTGTTCTGAATATAGAAACTTTATTTCCTTTGTTCCTTGTACAGTGCATTTTATTCAAATTAGTATATTTGACAATTTTATAATTAAATATTGTTTCACATTTATTATTTGGCAGCAAGATACCAAATAATAAAATTATTTTTTCGTTTGTATTTTAAAAACTATATTTCATACATTTGAACAAAAAATATTTTGTAAATATTCCATATGGAGTATATTAGTCAAGTGTTTTTACTTCAATTTATTGCCATTGATTCGAAGAATATGATACATTTTCTATTGAGCCTATAAACACTGTCCCATAAAACCGAAACTAATATTACGATTTAATTTGAAACACAACCAACCTACAAGAATTTTTACGATCTCTAAATTGTATAATTCTGTATATATTATTGTAATACTCATATTTTTATGGTATAGCCGACAACGGAGCAGGAAGGTTTCCTATATGATAAGAGAACACTGTCGTCCAAGCACAACCGCGCGACAACCGTGCATTGATTGTGTTGCCGGCTTTTTACGTCACCAAAGCGGAATGTTTAAGGGTCTCCGAAATCCTCACTCACTCAACGAAACAGTGTAAATCATCATCATCAGCCCATCTAAATCCACTGCTGGACATAGGCCTCCCCCAAAGACGCCCACCCGCTGCGATCT
>DWCF01003727.1:0-18704 GCA_018230265.1 Delias oraia
AGATGGCAACGAGGAGTCCCACCAGGTGCGGCGGCAGGCATCTGAGCACCTTACTGGAGATCGCGTCAATGCCCGGCAATTTGCGCTGCGAATGAGCGATACGACTTCTTCGTCGGTCGTATGTTTGAGCGGCTCGTCCGTTAGGGGGAGAGCCGAGAGTTTGGCTACCTCTCTGTCCACTCGGCCGACGTGTACGGGGTCGGTGTGCGAGAGGTAGGGCGTGCATTGCGCGGCGAGGTTTAGCGCGACGCAATCTGCCTTTTCGTTGTCGTCGAAAGCGTCGGGCTCTCCCGGCCTTAGTAAAGGGGGCATTGGGACTATCTCGTCCGTTTTGAAAGCGCGTGACAGAGGCCAGAAGGCTACGTGGGAGGGAGAGAGCTCGCTGGTTATACGATCCCAGCGTTCGTTACGCAATTCGCTAATGCGTTCTTTTACGCGACGCTGATGATTTATTCGATTGTGAATCAAGTACATAACCGTAGCGGCACTGCACCGTTACCGCTGGGTTTGACCAATAAAAGTGTGGGGGGTCTTGCTCTCGTCCTGCTGTCCCTGCTCTCGTCCTGCTCCCACACTGCTGGGTCAAACGCGGTGCTGCAATAGTAACGCGGTGCAGCTAACGTCGTGCTGCTACAATCTATTTTCCGCCGTTAGTGAGTTTTACTTAGAGCATCAAACTGTAGGTTTGTCGTCTACTAGATAATCAAACTCGAAAAGCATCGTCTCGAGAAGCAACTTCTTCATCACCGATACTGTTCCTGATATTTAAATTGTACAACTCAATATCGCAAACACAGCTCTAATCAAAACGAATCCTTATATGAGATTGTCAACGATCAAAATGAAAAACGAATAAGCTGATAAGCGTTCCAGTTTGGTGGATCCCGGCTCCGAGGAGAGGCCTACGAGGCGGCGCTCGGCACGCAGGCGCGTCGTCTTTGTGTGCGCGAGCATCGCGAACATTTTGAAACTGTTCATCTACAACTTACCTATTGGGTAAATTTTTAATAAGTCATTGAGTTTAATAAGTGGTTAGAATAAATTAAAAGAAATCTAAAACAATTCTTGTTTATACCAAATACAACTGCAACTTTTCTGTATCCAAAAAAAAATGCATCGCAAATCGTTGAACGAATCCGTTACTAGCAAGTTTTCAGAGTGTCAAGAAAATCGTGAACGGATGTAATACTACTACTAATATTAATGTAATGGAATAAAGGTTCTTTATGTAGTTCTTTAAGGTTCGGTTATAGACATTCTGTCATTTGTTCAGTTATTTAGAAGGGACCATGAATCAAACCAAAACAGACAAAATAACAATATATTAACATGTAAATATGCAGCTTAGGTAGAATTATCACAATTATTGCACGATCCACTAATAGCAAGTCGAGGGTCGCAGCGGAGGCAGGGCGAGAGCTTGTGAAGATGAAAAGCACAGTCTGCATCGCCATCGCCGCCGAACTGAGCCGACGCTCCTCCGAGGGCCAGCGGTGGTTTTTATTCGTTTTCTACTTGTACGAAGTAACAGATTTGCATTTCAAAGATGCCGCTAAAGAAAGCCTAACACTACTAATTCAACGAAAGCAAAGCACAGCCTGTTCTGAATGTAGGTACATACTTTTAACTTAACAATACTTTCAAATAACCACTATTCTGAAGAAGTTCCAGTTTGACAAATAATTACACTGACTTAGAATTTCCCAACGCGGAGAGTCGGGTTTTGAGAATGTATACATAGAACTGAAGTCGGCGAAGGCAGGTGAATTTTGTCGCAAATTGTCGAAGGCCACTCTCGTGAGACATTCGCGTTGTTAGCTTAGCAAGGGTTGGCAGAACTTGTGTATATTGCCCGGCAAACTCATTGGGTAAACTTCAAATTGAAAGAAATGTTCAAGTAATAGCGAAAAACCCTTGAGCCGCCTTCGCCGCTAGTGGCTTCAAAGACGGCGCATCTTGAAGCGAAACTTGAGGCAACTGGGAGGCTGCACCGCGACAGCTTTCTAGTTAAGTACTTGGTACGTGACGTTAAGTAGCGATCACGCGCTCGTTACGACTATCTAAAAATAAAATATGGCCGCGTTATCTGCGTTTTGTAAGTATCTTGCGATGGGCGGAATGGCGCAAATTGTCGCGTGGCAGAACGGGAACGGAGAGGCGCGGTCACGTAGCCACGGAGACGGCGTGCTGCTTCTTGGCCTCTAGCATCTTGAAGTAGACGACCGCGTCGTGCACCGTCGGGAACGTGTCCACTTGCAGCTGCTCCGACTCCAGCGAGTTGTACTTCTCGATCATCTCCAGCACGGGACCTGCACCGAAGCTAAAGGTCAAGGCCAGCAACACACCGACGGCCCTGCAAGCGCTGCGGATGTCCATGGGCGGAGGACTGCTTGTCCTAGGCGAGCCTCCTGCTACTTTACCACCCTTTTCATAAAAGGGGCACATTAATGTGGTTGTGTCGAGTTATTGTTGCGTCCCTCTCCCTACGAGCGGTGGAGCTCCTCCTCTTCATTTTAACGAATAACCTTGGACTAACATCGTAGGAACTATGAACTCTTTCATTAATTCAAAATAAATTTCCGTGGCGTAGCGGTTATCACATCTGCCTATCAAGCAGAAGGTCCCGGGCGAAAACATTTCTTGTTTATTTCTCGCCTTAAAATATAGCGATTTAAGATTTTTGAAAAGGTTGTAACAAATAATTCGCAGATGAACAACTAAATGAAATAAAAAGTAACCTGACCGTTGGCTCCCGAAAGTATGACGGTGATGTGACTGCTGAGCAGCTCCTGCTGCGCGGCCAGCAGGCTCTTGATGCCCGGCGCGTCCACGTACGACAGCGCCGTGGCGTCGATGATCACACAGCTCAGCTGGAAGCACAGCGCCCGTCAGAACGGCCCGCGCCCGCGCGCTCTCGCGCCCTCGCGCCCCACACCTACCCGCTGCCCCGTCGCGCCCCACTCGCCCGTCTCGCTCTTGGCGAGGCTGTCCTCCGCCTCCTGCTTCAGGTAACCGATCTTCCTGAACAGAGTGGCACGGAACAAGTTCTTGCTAGCGAAGTTGAGGCCGCCGCAGTAGTGGAATATCTTGATGCCGGGGATCTCCTCGGCCTCAAAGGGAAAGAAACGTACAGTCAGCTGGGATGGGCGTCTCGCCTCAGCTAACCGAACTACACAGCTATGCCAGAGGCGTTGACAATTGCGGAAAGTTAAAAGAAAAGTTTAGTGTCAAGAATTGTCAGACGAAATTATAACGAAACATGCCACGGATATAAAACTGATAAATGCAGAAAAAGTAGGGCACAATGCGCCTTTCCGGCCCCAAGAGCTGCCCGTACAGCCTCTCTTACCGAGCGGGCCTGCTCGACGTTGCGAGGAGCTGGTTCATGCTGTTGCTCACCGTCGTGCTCATGTGCTGCGTGCAATTCTTCCTCTTGTCGCTGAAGTCGGACCGAGAGATGGAAGACACGGTGCAAGTGATCGTCCTTCCCACGGAAGGCTAACGGCTCGGGAATACTCACGGCGCGGTAGCGCTTGATGTCGAGGTAGAGGTCGGTGTCCAGCACCCGGCCCAGCAGACAGGTGTAGGGCCGCTGCGAGCGCGCGAACAGCGCGCCCACCGACGCCAGCAGGCCTGCCACCAACCTGCAAAGTCCGCTCGAGTCCATTGGAAGAAAGTGAAAGGCGAAGAGGGAGGCGCCGGTGCTGGCGCCGCACTCACCCCACGTCGATGTCCACCAGCATGGTGGTGAGGAAGGTTGCGAGCCACACGACCGCGTCCAGCTTGCTCAGCCGCCAGAACCTGCGGTTGGCACGCACACGTGAGAAGCAGCAGAGGCAGGCTGTGCTGAGTTGTAACGAATGGCAAGCCAGCCTTGGCCGGACGACGGTGGGGCGACTCACTTGGCCAGGTCGGTGACCTGCATGAACATGCCCTTGAGGGAGACAGTGATGATGGAGGCGAGCACGCAGCGCGGCAGCAGCTCGAAGAAGGGCCCCACCCACAGCAGCACGCACAGGATCAGCGCGCCGCTCACCATGGACGTGACGCCGGTCTTGCCGCCGGCCTGCGCTGCCGGCAGAAGAACTCTCAGACAGAGCTCAATGAACAAAGACAAGTTTGTGCAACGAGGAGAGGCATCACCTGGTACTGGATGTAGGAGCGCGAGAGGCTGGCGCACATGGGCCCGCATGAGAAGAAGGCGCCGAACACGTTGCTCGCGCCCTGCCAAGCATGACACGTTAACACCACTTGGCCCCACCGTGATTGGTGGTTGGCAGCGGCTACTCACCAGCGCCAAGAGCTCTTGGTTGGCGTCCACCTCGTACTTCTCCTTGGCGGCGAAGATGAGCGCCATGGACATGGAAATGGTGTAGGTGACCATCGTGATAATGAAAGCGTCCAGCGCCACCGCCGGCAGGAGTTCCACCGGCGGCACCTCCGGCACCGGCAGGCTGAAAAACGGGGAGGCGACGTCTCCTTCAATGCTTGGCGGCGACCGACGGCCTCGCGCGCTTGCCGCGGCCAGCCGGAGGGCGGCCCTGCGCGCAGCGCCACTTACCCCGTGGGGATGGAGCCGACCAGCGCGATGGCGTACTGGTGCTGCAGGCCGCAGTAGCGCGAGACGAGCGTGCCGGCGACGATGGCCAGCAGCTCGATGGGCACCGGCACGCGGCTGCGCTTGCTCACCCATGGCTGAGGAGAAGCCGCTTGGGATCTTTCACTTCATTCTTTTTAACGAACGACGCTATGTAGCGATAGCAAGCTCAGTCTCTCGGTCGCGCACTGTGCTTCAGGCGGGCACCGAGACACGCGTTTTCTCCCGGGATTTGAACCCCGTTAGATCAACCCGAAGGAATCGAGTCTGCTAATTTGTTTAGACAAGTTGTAGAAAGCTAGAAGCGACCGTCGATAGGCTGAATAAATATATTTGCCATGTTGTACCTTGAGTAGTTCGTTATTGAGTGAGATGACGAGGCAGGTGATGCAGGAGATGAGGAAGGCCGCCCAGTTGAGGTGCGATATGTTCTTGCACACCTCGACCACCGTCTGGAGTGATTAAAATAATTAAAGAATCTGTCTTCCAGGACAAGACTTCGCTCAAAGCCAATCAAAATTTGGGTGTCTTGGTGGGTATAGGGTTTATTAGACAGCGTATGCGGCGCGCGGCACTCACCAGGACGACCTTGTAGTGGCTGCCCAACTTGGGCAGGCGGATGCCGAAGAGGTCCTTGATCTGCGAAGCCAGCACGTGCAGCGCGGCCGCCGAGGTGAAGCCGGAGACCAGCGGCTCCGACAGCAGCGTCGACACCGCGCCCAGCCGCAGCACCCACATGCTGGCCTGCGGGCGGCGTTCGTCCAGTCACTACTTGGTCGTACCCACGCGTGGGTACAGCAGGCGATGGACTGCGAATCGACATTGTGAAGACGTTTCGCTCAGTGAGCACTCACCTGCATCAGCCCGATGGCGAGCGTGAGCGCGCTCAGCACCTGGAGGCTCGAGAAGTGCGGCGCCGCCTCAATAGTCGCTGCAACACGAACGACACGGAATGACACTCGCCACTGCTCTTTTCGTTTCTTTTAAAATAACACTTACAACTTGTACTAACTAATATATAACAACAGATAGACAAACCTTCAGCCACGGCCGTCCCATTGAGCGGGTACGCGGCAGCGGGCGCTCCATGCTCCAAGACCACCTGCAACGTTCAGACTGATTTCATCCCTATCACCTCAATGTTTGTCGTTCCATAACTGAGCCTTTTAAGGCGTTTTTTGCTGAGCACCAACAACTCAGTGGAATCAGATGCCTGCACAAGTACTTCCAAACCAATACGACTTGCGGCGTTTAAAAAAAAGAGCGTAGCTTTCCTTTAAAAGCCAGCAACGCACCCGAGGCCCAGAAAGGGCTGCAGGTATCCATGGGCGGAGAATTCCTGCCCTTGCATACCTATCTTCATCAACAAACGAAACCTTACAACCAGACATTTTGCTTTTCATAGGATGGGAGAGGCTCTTGATGTTTTTTAAAGCAATTTTTGGGAAATATTTGAAAAAGCAACTAAAGGTTTGAGAAATCTACCTTGCCGGCCATGAGACAGGCGACGGCGAAAGTGCCCATGGACACGTGGGGCGAGGTGCCGAACACCACGTACACGAGCACGGGGAAGAACGCCATATACAAGCCTATGATGGGCGTCACCTGGGCCAACATTGCGTACGCCATCCCTGGAAACGATTCAAAAAGACACATTAAAAACATTCCAACAATATATAAGTTTTAATACAAGTAGACTTTTAGACCAGCAATCATTTCCAATGACTTCGGTTTGGAGCCGTTTCGTCACTTTCGGTTATCTCTGAATGTAGGAAGGTATAGTAACAAGGCGACAGGATAAAATATAAAAGATCCACTCAGTTTTAAATATTATTATTCTAGCAACACAAGTTTCACCTTTCTTAAAAAGTTGTAAAAAGCCAGTGAGAATATTTATTGCCGAATCAACGAGTCTACTATCGGGAAGCAATAAGGCGATGTTTCATGCGTCAAGGGCTTCACGCCAACTCATGCACTCAGCCAGCCGCCTCACCTTGCGGGATGTGCATGACGGCGGTGGTGGCGCCAGCCACCAGGTCCCCGATCAGGTCCGTCTTGAGGTTGTAGGCCGGGAGCCATTTCACAATCGGCAGCGAATTGGAGAGGCACTCGCCGAAGCCACACCGCTGCACCGCTTTCTTGGCCGTGTAGCTCACTGCAAGGAACGGCAGCTGGATAACGGCACGGTACGGTCGCAGGCGAAGCAGCAACGGACGATAACACCACGAGGACACAACTCTTTGTGACGGTGGTTGAAGGCATAAAAATGTCATTGGAATAATAGAAACTCACGTGGCTTCACGGGCAGGTGGTAGTCGGCATCCTTATTGAGCACGTCCTGGTGGTAGACCCGCCTTATCACGTTGAACTGCTGGTGCGATGGCGCTTGAGGCCTGCAACAACACGCACATTAAGAACACAACACTCGGCGTCACTTGTAAGTTGTATCGTGATCCGTAGAAATCTCCTGTTCCCCGTCTGTGTTTCTAGTCAGTCCTAAAAGGAAATCCTTTCTTACTCGTCGTCTTCGGAACTCATGCCTGCGCTTGGCGGCGGCTCTCGTCGGCGGGAATGGCGCGGGAGGCGAGCCGGCACAACGTGTGAGCCATGAGGGTAGGCGGCGAATTTACCAGTCACCGGCATCCGCCTCGTGGTGCAGGAGAGGCGCGCCTTCGTCGCCGCGACGAGCCCTGCTCCCGAAATCCCTCTCGAACCATAGAAACGTCTTGGAGATGCGCATTTCGCCGAGCGATTAGGCAACAGCGGTACGGAGCCACGACCTGACCGCGGCGCACTCGCGATAAACTTAAATGGGACAAACAATTAATACTACAAAGTAGGTATTGTCCGTCCCACCGATAGAAACGACGCCTCCGAATCGCTAATTATGATATTAGGAAATGGCGGTAGTTTAAAAGTAATGTGTTAGTCTTGATATGTATTTATACGTCTGACCACTTGCATATTTACACTGCACTAGGAATTAAACCCACTCACCACGAGCTGACCAAGTGCAAATCGCTGCTTATGGACCTATCTACAATCGCCACCGGCTACTAGGGCCGGGCGCCTACTGGATGCTGAGGTCGGAGGCGCGTGGCGCTCGACTCGGGGCCGCCACTTATTTCTCCGCGCACACTCAAACTTCTAATACTATCTACGCTCAACATTTCGAAAACCTTTAGACCATCGCTAATTTCGTCTTTCTCAATTAAGTTCTTTTGACACAACGTTACTATTTAATGAATATTAGTTTTGGTCGTAAGTATTTTTTTTATGGTTTAGCGGACTTCGGAGCAGGCGAGTCTTCTTTATGCTAAGAGACCATCGCCACCCATGGACAACCGCGTCACAATCCGCGCTTTCTGTGTTGCCCATTTTTCACGCTTCTTAAGCAGTATAATTTCAAGGGCCTCCGATATCCTCATTCACTCAGCGAAACACTGTCAACCCCTTCCAAAGATAGAATAAATTTTGCATTTTTATTCGGACCGGGTATCAAACCCGAAACCGGCATGCTAAGCATCACCTTTTCGTTAAATCAAATCGGTGACAGCCCACGTGCAAGAACTCGAACCCGATCAGAAATGAAGAATAAATCCAAAAGAAGCAAACGTTCTTGATCTCTTGCATCGCCTTATCGCTCAACTTAGGGCAGTGCGGCCTCTATGCGATCGTCGCTACGTGATTAAAGATTATCCACACTTATCTTCTAACACACTTCCTACTGTCGTTTAAGTGAAAGACTGTCACTCATACCTGAAGGACACGCTGTGCTTTCCCCACGCCTATGGCCTACGCTTAGCATTGGCTAAGGCTATATTTTGAGGACTATTTGGTGATACAAGAATGGAAAAAATTAACCCTTGAAGGAAAACGTCTCAAACTAATCTTATTGTATTCTTTTCTATACAAGCAGAATGTCTCAGAACCGCGGCCCCCGTCCCACTTAGGTATTTAGTGCATAAAACCCGCAGTCGGTGCTCAAAAGGGCAGATGATCACTCGATTGAAATATGCTTCATCATCGCCAATCTCGAATATATTTATCTGCGCCTTATCGGTAATTCTTCATCGGCACTTCAACTGGAGAATTTTCATTTATTCAAAATATCCAAATTTCCTTCATTCTATAATCGCGTATCTGTTATCCCACGATGCATCAAGAGGGAAGGTCTATACGTCTTTATCCTCGTACTACGATTAAATCGAGTTAGTCAGGAAACTGAATGCTCTGTAATTTGTGGTGACGCGGCTACCACCACACCGAATTTCATTCTAAGCCGATTTTGGGTAATGTTTATTTATATCATCACTTGCATTCATGCAATTCTACTAACTGAGTCTTTTTGAGGCATATGTGCCTAAGAGGCCGCTTGTCCTTATAACAAAAATATAACAGAATGAACTCCTGACAATACTAATGAGCAATTGATGAGGTGTTCGTGAGCACGTCTTGTCCCGATCGCATTTCTCACACTTTCAAAGAGAGTTGATTGCTGCAATAGCCTCATCAGAGTAACAAGGCTAATTAAGCATTGCGAACTGAGAAGGCCGCGTTGTCGTAGAGCGAGAGCTGTTCGCTGTCTCTTGCCTTACTTGTCGATCGTCTCAGATCTTACGATGTTGGCAGACAAGATCACCTATTCCGCGAGCCTATCAAGTCCACTGCTGGACATAGGCCTCCCCCAAATATTCGCGATCTGGATCCAGAGGTTGCCCGCGATGAGATGAGACGATGAGATCGTCTTTCCATCGCATCGCGGGACGTCCCACTCTGCCTTTTCCGGTATACGGTCGCGACTCGAGAACCTTTCTTTCCTATCGGTTGTCGGTTCGTCGAGCGATGTGGCCAGCCCATTGCCACTTCGACTTACTAATATATTTGTATTTAATTAATATAGAAATATATATTTTATATTTAGAAAATGAAAGCACTAATTGGGTCGGCTCGTCCGAAGTGATACCACGGGCTCACAGAATACCAGCGTGAAATAGTACCTACTTGTACTGTGTTCCGTTCACTGAGTAAGGATATCGAAAGTGCTTGTAGTTAATACCAGTCAATCGGCTTAAAAAGCGCGAACTGATTCCATATAGGAGATCCGCCTTCTCCGTTGTCCGCTATACAATAATAAAAAAATTATATACATATATATATATTTTGTAGTAATTAAAAACGCAAAAAAGTCGTCAACAAACTCTCAGAACTCAAAATGTTGTTAAAATAAACTGAAATAAAAAAATCAATCATCGTAAATATTTAAAGCAGATATATAATAAATTAGCATTCCAGTCTGACTCGCACGCAGTGCAACAATAGAAGGAAAGATTTACGCACAAAAGCAGCAATTACTTAAAACCCGGCATTCGGGGATTCACTTTGAAATCTCTTCATATGAATTATTGCACCGCTCGTTGGCTACTTGGCGCGCTAAAGTGCGCGAGCGGGCGCACGCGGCTGAAGGCGAACTGGCGTAGCTATTAGAGGGAATGTCTCACCATACGGTCGGGTTGAGCCGTTCTCGCTCGGAGCTGTCCCTGGCGCCGCCCATGGCTACCGTGCGACTCTATGCGAGCGCTAAAACAACACTTGCCCATTAGAACATCGCGTCCACTCGCGACTGCGCGCAGATCAGCCGCTATCTCGCCCTGCGCTTGCGCAACTTGTGTCGATCATTTGTGCTCTGATAAGCGAGATAGACCTCGAACGCGCTGCGGAAGCACGCAGCGGCACAACGTTGTATGCTTTGCAATTAGCACTCGACTTAAAAGTACTCAGTACAAGGTAAGACGCAAAACTCGAGCTACCTGCGCTATTTTGACTAAATTAGCATCACCTCGCTCGATCGCTACTGCTTATAAGACAGACGGTTCCACTTCCTGATGCCTGCGTTTACAGCTCGCAAAGGTTAGCGGAGAGCTGAACACGGAAAGCATCGCGGCAGACACGGAAAGACGGCTCAAGTGGCATAAGGGATTGTACCTACCTACTCTTTGACAGAGATTACAGATAGGTAAGTTATTTGGCTGTCTCTCACCGACTACAATTGTACTAAAGGAGCCTTTTCGGGGATTTCAGTGATAATATTCAATAAGTTCACCTACTAAAACTGTAGATTATTTGCATGAGAGCTGAACTTGGGAGAGATTGAGTTTGTTGGGTGATTCTCTCAGATTTGGTCGCGTTGTATCTATTTTACTTGATTGGCTGCCTTTGATTTGCGCCTTTCAATAGCTAACATCATTCAATGAGTAATTGGAAAAAGGAGTCCGTCACACGTCGACACGTGTACGTCACGAACACGACGTTACGGCGATCGATACACTAGAGGCGAGAGTGGAGCACGGAGTGAACGTGGCGTCGCCTTGACCGCGCGATTATCGCTTCGTAGGTGTCTGAGCCACTACAACTCCCTATTCTGGAACGCGCTAGTCCCGCTTAAACGCCAGTCTCTCTTACGAAGAGAGCGGAAGGCTCCGCGACCGTGAGGCCAATGTGATGCCGCGCCACGGCCGATGCCGATGCAGCGTCTCGAAGGCGTAACCGCCTCATTCGAAATTCTATTTATATTGCGCTGATGACACGAATTCATAGAAACTTAACAAATAGACAAATAATTTTAACGTTCGTTATAGTAGTACAACTGAGATTTACACGATTGAGTGTTACAGTGTTTGCAAGAAAATTCCCCCTAAAACAGCTAGACCGATTCTTATGAAAGTTTCTATGTAAGTTCAATACGTTCGAGAAATTGTTTTTCTTTTTTCCATATTCCCAATAGACAAGGGTGGACGCACCTAATTTGTTTAATTGTTGGATGAAATTGTATATTAAATATTAAAAATCGACCGTAACTGTTCACCGCCCTTTAACCACCAAGCCCTGTTTGCAACAAAGTCTGCCGGATCAGCCAATAAGTATGTACTTACATAGTAAGAGGCAGCCTCAACCGAAAAAACAGACGTCCGGGAGGCGACTGAGGCAGGCGCAGCGGCCACTCGGCGCTTATACGACGCGGCCTTTATCTCTGAACCAACCAGCCCTGAATCTATTGCAAATTGACTCTCAGCTGTGCGAGTTTCGCTAATCCGACGAGCTTAATCGAGCACGGAAACGCCCCAACGGCAAATACGGAAAACCTTATCGTAAATTTATTTACAGCATCTATTTGAAGAAAAGAATTCGCTGCACAATCTGTGGGGTGGCTTTCGACTCGTTGCCGGCCACGCGACGGAAAAGTATTAGGACCCACGATAAATGGGACGTGGTACCACGGGCTCTCAGAACACCAGCTTGTAATGTGATTCGCTGACTAATATACCGCCAAGTAGTACCACACAAATAGAAGTCGCTGATGTTTGACCATTATTCGGCTGCCCTCGTCGACTATATTTGCCCACCGGTCCTCCGTTAGGTATGCATATAATATAAAAAGCAAAATCGATATCTAAATAGAAACCTGAGAGCAGCTTTTCTTATTACTAACTTCAAAAACAGATCTTCGCATGTTACGTACTGTCTGTAACTCGAAAGGGTTTATATGGTGAAATGGGTCAATCTATAAAGGCAATCAATCAATGCGCCGCTACGTGCAAGTGCAGACCTCGAAAACGGCCCAAGTGGCTCGGCAGGTTTTCCAATATTTTCGTGAGACACAAGGTTTTCACGACGACAAAGTAGGAATAGAGCAAATTAAAACGAAGACGAAACGAATTCTATCGGGATGGAATAAAGCTGTATTCATTTGTTTGAGCGCGACGATCGGTTCATCAGTTTAGCAAAACATTGCAGAGCACGCCGTTAATCAGATCCAGCACATAAACGATTATGACGTCTTATGTCGAAACACCGCGATTGATTATGTATATTAGAAGACGAAGCTTAGACTATAAGCGCCTTGTTTGTCCGTAAGTACGTAACGCGAGAGGAAAAGCGGTTCTTAATTAGTCATCACATTTTCTAAGAAACGTTGATCGACTCCTTGATTGTCCAGTTCTACAAATAATCAGCACAACAATATCACCTACAACTGCACCTAGGCCTACACAATTAGAAATGGCGTTCGCTATCGGCCCGAGTCAAGCCAGTGATTAAAAGCCGAGTCTAGTAAACAGATTAGCTAACGCAATATTTACTCGAGATTCCGCGTGTTTGCTCTCACCGAAAAACATTGCTCGCAATAAGAATAGTCTTTTTGCCAAACTACAACAATACGATTCCTTTGAAAGGAGAGGCTTGCTCGGCTATTACATCACAATAAGAATTCACTATTACACTGTTGATATTGCTGGACATGATAAATAGTTTCTGTCAACCGATGCCTTCAGCCAATTGTCAGGACCTTCCGGCTTTAAATGATTAGAGAAGGTCTATGCACTCGAGCGCACCAAGGAAACTGGTATCACGGCGCATATTAAGAAGCGTAGATGGTGCTGCTGAATGTGCTCAACCATTGAAATGGAAGCCGCAACGACTAAGAAAGCGTGGCTGCCAGAAGCCTTGGATGCGGACTGTATTGTCACAGGAGCGTGACATCGGGAAGACATAGGGTGAGGTGAAACGCGAGGCCCACGGTAGGCGGAGAGGGTGGAGCACAGTAAACGCCCTTCGCCCTACTTGGAGGTCATGGGAGTAGAAGTCAATAGTATTAAAAAGAGAATAAACCCAGTCGGGAGCTTGGGTGATAATTTTCCTCAAACACTGTCAAACGAATCTCGAGACGAAACAATAAAATAATAATTCCTTGTATAAATGCCTCCGCGAAGGTTGGCCGTCGATCGGCCAGCAGGACGATTCGCTGCCAGTTCGTTTCACGGCGAATGATCACGTGAAATCGGCTTCTCATCAGAACCGAATCGATCTGTTGCAGCCTTAACCTGATACTGAGTACCTACATAGTTATCGTATGCACACACAACATAAGTTGAGCAAATCAATTTGATGGCTGATCAAAATATTTTTGGGGCAGACAGATCCTGATGGTCAGTTGGTCTCCCGCGCGATACACGTTGACGGACCGGTTGTTTCCATCGCTGAAACACGTTAGGATCCGACCTTTCACTCTGCTATTCTGGAAGGTTGTGGTATCACTGCAGGCCAAACCCATGCTTAGTGCTTTGATTATTGCGCATATAATGAACTTGCACTTATGATGCAACGATTGTTTGCAGATACAAAATATGTTGAGTTTCAATTCTCATAACTCGACTCGATTTATGACAGATCGCTCGAAAGAGCGCGCGTACGTGATTTTCGGCGGTTCTTGCAACTTGACGCAATAATTAACAAATTAGGTAGAAATACGTTAATTTACACAAACAAGCAACTCGCACACACGCATCCGGAATGCCATATCTGCTGACTCAACCGAATAGATAAAATTTATGTAGACATCGATCTTTTGAGCGTGTCGTTTCGAAAGATTTAACAGAATTTCGGTATCCATATAGGCAAAAGAAAAGAAGAGCCTTCAAAACAACTCAGCAGACCGTTTGTTCCAAGTTAAATCAGCTTAATAGCACACTTTAAAGATTAATCTTGTTCTAAAGAGATTAACTCTAATTATTTTATACATTTATGAGTTACCAAGATTTCAATATTTGTATAAAGATATACGCCGTAAGTGTTTATCAAGTGTTTGAATTGAAAAAATCTGCATTTGAAAGTCTACAATAGGTACAATGTATATGTTATAGTTGACATAACATTAAATGTTATTATCTGCGAGCCAGCGTCGGGCAAGCTGGCTGCAAACCGGCTGCGCAGTCATAGTGTAGTGAGCCTCTACACTATAAAGTAATCAACCAAATATATAATATGTATGTACAAACTTTCATACTATTACAGATCCGAAAAGTATGCAACGATGTGCGTACGCACTCCGGTTCAGTATCTTCGGAGAGTAGTACCCAGTAGGCAGAGCGGGGTCCCTTAATCAGGATTTTGTTCCAATCAGAGTAAAATGCATTCAAAGGAATAACAAACTAAATATTAACTTTAAATCAATCTTTTATTTATTGGACGACATACTGATATACAAAAATCTTTAACAAGCCCGTTGTTTACTATAACAAATTACATTTATATGAAAATAGTCAGATGGCTCGCGAGAGCCGCCGGGAGGGATCTTTTGAATCATCCCACGGGATCACTAAAACCATTGGATTATATATTTGTAAATTATTATACAAACTTTGTTCCATTAAAACATCGTAATATTTCTTAATTCTTAACAAAGTGATACTCTTCATAAGACTATGAGGAACTTCCAATAATTACTTTCTCTTAAGTTTGTGCTGCTTTATCTTTTATTTATAAACTTTTTTATATGTCTGTCAAAGAAGCTCAACTTCGCTTTTTTCTTCGTATTTTTGGTTTCTGAGCCTTGCTTTCGGTAATGGTCTCACTAGCTCTGGCGAAAAGTTAGTCAGCATTGATTTGGACATGGTTCATTCGACTTCAATTATTTTGACTCAAATGATATGTTAAATAATTAAAAATTCATCGATGACAATTTCTTTATGAAACTCAAAACATGAATAGTAGTCATATTAAAATGAAATTACACGTATTTGATGACCGTGTGATAATATTCGTAGTTGTTAAACAAAATGGCAGCGGCACGATACTTCAAAGATCACGTTCTCTCACTGAAAACAAAGCCGACCGGCGATGAGTGCAGCAGTGGTACGGGTCCCTAGACCATCGCTTCGTCTGACAACCCGTTCGTAGGGTGTGATATCTACAAACCCGCTCTGCCTACACCTACGCGAAATTGTCTCTTAAGTTTACCTTAAGCAATCTTAATTATGTGTATGTGCACTTTAATAAATAATTTGCAGCTTTATAGTAATTACAAACATGAATTATATGGAGGCAATTGAGCCTGCGCGACGATGATAAAAGCTACATTCAGAAAACATACTAATCTGATATCGGTTCTCTCAATACGGCCTATGGGCGTTAGAACTTCCAAACTGTTGCCGTCGAAGCGAAATTAAAAAGTAACTGTTAGTTGAACTGTATCTGCGGATAAGTGTGTTTGAAAACGCAATTTGTTGAACCTTGCTGAGTAAATGCGAGAGCTTGGAAAGAGATACAACTCTAATAGATACGCGCGACTGATTTAAAATAGATTTGTGATATTTTCGGTTGCCTTTTTGTAATACTTAAATTGAAGATAGTTGGCGTCAGGCGAATAACGCTGCAACCTAAATGCCGACGAGACGCCGAGGAGAGTGACGGTGAAGGTTTTAGTGCGTAATACTCGTTGTACGGAGTAAATTTTCTTTAATGTACATAATAATATGCAATTGTAACGTTACTTAAATAATCGACACAACTTACGATATATTTAGCACACACTGAACTTAGTTAATCACGTTTTGACTCTTTTCGCATAATATAAATTCAAGGCATCTTAACTTTAAATATAAGTTTGTATAATATCGTGTTTTGATAATTAAATACTAGCGGTATATCGCCTTCTAACATTTTCCGACAACTGATGCCTTGCCTTTTGACATATTTTGACTCTTGCACAGAATCAGTCATTTTATCTTGACAAACAGCTGATTTCGTATTACCAGCACCATTTAGTTTAGATTTACTTGCTTTTAAATTAATTGACACACTAGGTTTAAAAAATTAAATGTTAATGTTATTATAAATGTCATACAGTGACTACAAAAGTTTTTAAATTCGATTTTTAGTTTAGTTTAATAGCTTAAAACAGAAATTTTTAATACATGCAATTTTGTATCATAAACTTTTTTATAGTTTTAAAACTAAATATGAAACTGAATGAATGTTGATTCCGCTGTCTATGTTTAAACACAAAACGACGAGAACTTTTCAATTGACTTAACTTATAAATTGGCAAACACTACAAGTATGAAACTGGCAATAACTTTGATAAACAAAACATTTATTGTCAGTCATCACTGTCACGTGGTGTTGGCGACTTGTGCTGTCTATTACTTAAGCGTCTCTCGGTAACTCTGTAAAATTTGCGGTTTCTTTGAATTTACAATTTCATTCGGAAGTAGTAAATAGATAAGATAGCAATTATATTAAAAACAATTACAGACTTGAAGAAATTATTTATTCAAGTGTAGTTAGTAAGTGTTTCAGTTTATGATGTTACCTAACAAAACAATTTGGTAATAGCTGAATGATATTATTCATTTGAAGGTTATAATAATATTCGCCCGGAGCAGTTGATATACGAAATTAATAA
The DNA here is from genome assembly GCA_018230265.1 of Delias oraia. Lineage (NCBI taxonomy): Eukaryota > Metazoa > Arthropoda > Insecta > Lepidoptera > Pieridae > Delias > Delias oraia. The sequence goes on from DWCF01003727.1 coordinate 16,839, forward strand.
TACATCACACAAATTAATTGAACTGAAGGATGTGGCTACTGCGTTAGTTTTACAATGTCTAATAGCTGTGAAGTTGATTTTTTTCGCGATACGTGGGTTCGTTACTTTGGTAAGTACCTATTAAATAGACAAGCAGCAAACAAAAGATCTAAACTAATTTTGGCACTCAAGTAATATATTATGTATTTAATATTTTCTTGGTGACCTAAAATCTATAAAGTAGAAGTAGGGATTTATTTTTAATTTTCATAGTATTCTATAAAATAAAATGAATACTTAATTATATAATAATACTAGCAGGAAAAATGTCCAGCTACAAATAAACTCACTCCTCATCTTTTTTAATATACTGCTCACTGAAGAGATCCATTTTATCCAGGTTACGCCAATGAAGTAGGCGAGTCTTTCCGATCACTTGTTCCACTCAAAATAGTCAGGGCCAGCTATGCTGTTGCATTTGCTTACACCTTGGCTGACACTGCAGACAAAAGTTGGAAAATGTTTAGGGTGAGATATACATACTTAAATACAAATGTTTATTAATATCGTTAAAAAATCATCTTTGAATATACATTGTCGCTTTACTTTGATTTTTGTTAAAAAAAACTTGATCAACATTGATTTATATAAATATTGTAATGATGTCGAAATCTATTTACTTTTTTAAAAGTTTAGTCAATTCCTTTATTATCTAATAAATTGAGTGTTTAATTGGTTTTTAGAAAGATGGAAGACCAAGAAAAGTGGTAATTGAAACGGGGGATGCTCTCATTTGGCAGACCCTAGCGTCAGTTGTTATTCCTGGATTTACAATTAACAGGTGAAATTATTGATATTTTCATAGATTCATTGTAACTAAACCTCAGCGAGGGCTAGTTTGTCAGACAGTAGCAGGTTTAACAAATTGTTAAGAAGCATTTATTATTTCAAAATGTCTTAGTTGCTAAAACTTACTTACTAAACTAAATATATAAAATAGATAGAATCAATGGTTAAGAATTGTTGACATGTTAATTCTAGATTCTGCACATACACCGACAACTATCTGCAGAAAAATGTGAAGCGAATGCCAGCCACACCCAGGATTTTGCTGACAGTGGTGGTCGGTTTGGTATCAATACCTTTCATAGTGCATCCTATTGACAACGGAGTCACTCTGCTCATGAATCTTACTTATAGACGATGGGTCTATTAGCAGTTTTTATTTAACCAGTACAAATTGTAGACATGCAAAAATATAATTGTGATACTGTAAAAAAAGATATAATATGTATCAACATTATAGCTCAAGCCCAAAAGACAGACACTCAGCTGCTTAAAATGTATCTTAGAAAATTATCCTCTTATTTTATAGGCCATTGGAGTATTATACTTCTTTTGCATAATTTAGGTTCCTGAATAGAACAATTTTTGTTTGCTTTAAAATATGTTCTTTTGGCTGTGACATTATTGTAGTGAAATGTTTAGTGCGCTTTTAGAAATAGATTTATTTACAATTGATGACGTTCCAAGAACCATGTAGTATTTTAAAGTTTAGAAATGATGTAGCCATTCTGTTTAAGTTGTTGCGCCATCACTGATATACACATTATATATTATTGTACGAGAGACGCACGCACGTTGCGTGGTTGTAATAAATTATTCCTCAATTGTTGATCTGTTATTAAAAATCATAGAAATATTATGGTTTTCATTATTGTATTTTGAATGTATATGCTAGCTGACATTTTTAAATCTTTTTTACAATTGGATTAAAATGCTAGGTTTACCTTTAATCTCTTTAAACACCAATTTCTGGTAGTTTTATTAGTGTCTTTTTGCTATAAGAGCATATACTAAGCTAAAGATTGTTAAATAACTGAATAG
>DWCF01003728.1:0-18702 GCA_018230265.1 Delias oraia
AGTTATAGAGAATATTTCTATAGCTTAGCAGAAGTAGATTAGCATTTTTAGAATGCTCTAGCTGTGTTTAGCTGTTTTTCACCCGTGAGAGAGCCATGCTGAGGCACTAGTTAGGCCCGCTCGTCCGAAGTAATACCATGGGCTCACTGAATACTCAGCGTGAAACGGTACTTGTACTGTGTTTCGCAGAGTGAGTAAGGATATCGGAGGCCCTTAAATATGCCGCTTAAGTGGCGTTAAAAGCCGGCAACACAACCAATGCGCAGACTGTGGCGCGGTTATTCTTGGGCGGCGGTGTTCTCTTACCATATAGGGGACCACCTGCTCCGTTATCTGCTCTACTATATAAAAAAAGTCAGCGACAGCACATATCTAACTTTCGTAATGTTTATGGCAAAGCAACGTTTGCTGATTAAGCTAAATAGGTATATATTTAAAAAATACTTCAAATTGATAACCTTCTATTATATTGTTTAAGGTCGGCTTAAAATCCTACGGCCCCTGTATTTTGCAAAACTCATTCATGATATAATTATATTAGAGTAGACACATCCTTTTTATGCCGACTAATTTAATCAAACGAGTAATGTGATTTATGTTTGCTAGAATGAATGGGTGCCTAGAGTCACTAACCTCACATCTTTGTATCGCAATCACTGTAAATTTATTTTTCAACATAGGCTGTTTGGGCACGTAGGTACCATTTGTATAAATTCAAAACGTCTTAACAGGTACTGTATATTTAAATTGACAAACTGTTTTATATTTTAAAAAATACAACAAAACAATTATATTTTCGTAGTTAAGATAGTTTATTATACAAAGAAGATAATCTATATGAAATAATTCAACCAAAATTAAGTATGCATACAAAAAGAATTCACTTGGGTTCAATGACATGTTTCATTTGCATAATGTCCATGTAAATTGATCCTTGTGACATTTTATCTCGAGACGAAAATAAATACATTTGCAAAAAATATTGACGAAGGCGCCAATCGCTGCCAAATAAATATTAACTCCTTTGAGAACAAGGTCAAATACTACATCCACAAAAAAGGTTGTCTTCAAATTTTTTTACTTATTAAGATTAGAATTGCATAAAACGTTGACATTTTTTATTGATATTAATGCACCAGTTGTGATACATATGACATTTCGTTTTATGGCATGACTCCAAACAAAAGTAACGATGTTTTGAAATGTGTTTTACAGTAGTTTTGGTTACACGATAAAACTATTTCAAAATGCAATTTTTAAAATGATTACTTAATTCACAAAATTAGTCACTATACATTATTAACACTATTCACTAAAATGCCAAATCACAAACAGATGATATATTTTCCATCCAAGTTAAAATAACTTGTAATTTAGTCACCAATTAAAAACAATATGCTTTTCGTTTCAGATAGTACGTGATGTGATGATAACCGACAAGCCAGTATATCCTTACCGTGGGGTTTTACTGGACACAGCAAGAAATTACTTCTCAATTGATTCTATTAAGACTACTATCGGTAAGCAGATTTTGTTGTTCAATAAATTGTTTTTAATATATACGTCAAATTATTCAATTATTTTATATCAATTGCAGATGCAATGGCCACTGTGAAGCTGAACACATTCCACTGGCACATCACAGACAGCCAAAGTTTTCCATTCGTGTCCAAACGACGACCCAATCTCACGAAGTACGGGGCTTATAGCCCTGCAAAGGTTCGTTTTTAAAGTTTAATTAATACTGTGGAATCAGCAATACGGCTTATCAGAGCAATAGGGCTTAGGGTGATTGAAGGCTGGCAACGCACTCGCGTCCCTACTTGACCTAACGGTGGAACTCTGCTCCTATGTGAACCTCCTACTCGTTTTAGTTTCTGATTTTTATAAAATACGTCTCATTTAAAATACAATTCTTGTCAGAGCCTTCAATTGGCCGATTATGTTTTGTTTTTATTTCTTAATGTTGTGATATTGTTATAAGAGTTTCTACTAAACGTATTATTCTCTTGCAGGTATATACAGCTGAGATGATAGCTGACGTGGTTCTTTATGGGCTTGAGCGTGGAGTGCGCGTTATGCCAGAATTCGATGCCCCTGCGCACGTCGGGGAAGGTTGGCAAGGAACCGGGCTTACTGTTTGCTTCAAGGTATAACTAAGTGATTTTTTTATTATGCCACGTCAAGCCGCTACTGTTACTTTAAAGAGAATAATATAATATAATCTTGATAGGAGTATAAAACTAGCTGACTCGAGGAATTTTATTTTGTGCTAATGCGGACTTTATGCAGGCATTATTATTATTATTAAGCTCTATAACTTTTCTTTACAACTCTGTATATATCTTTCAAAGTTAAGGCAGTCTTCGTAGGATCAAAACCCTATTGCTTTATCGGGTTAATATATAAATCACAAATAACGTAGCTTTCTATTGGTAAAATAATTCTCAAGATCGGTTCAGTAAAACCAGTCCTTACCCCCCACAACATAATAAACACAAAAACTTTACCTGTTTATAAAATTGAATATATTATATTACAGCAGTGGACTTGAATGGGCTGATGATGATGATGATGATGATGATAAGAGGAAATCACAGCCATAATCGACGACTGTAATGCTATAATGGACTGTTTTAAAAATAATTTAGCTTAACACTTTTATTCTATAGCGGACAACGGAGCAAGTGAGTCTCCTGTATGGTAAGAGAACACCGCCGCCCATTAGCAACCACGCCACAGTCCGCGCATTAGTTGTGTTGCCAGCTTAACTCTTAGCACTTTGTCAATATAAATTGACAAAATGCCAGTGCAGATAAGAATATCCTTTAAACACATAGAAAAATAAATACCTGAGTCGGATAAAACATGAACTAGTAAATAGTACAGTAAAGTAATAGCAACAAATAAATAATTAAGAACATTTGCTATAATTTTTCCGCAGGCGGAACCGTGGGCATCTATATGTGTAGAACCTCCTTGCGGTCAACTAAATCCTGTTAAAGAGGAGCTATATGATGTCCTTAAGGACATCTATTCCGATATGGAAGGTACATGATTTATATATTCTAATTTTTAAAACTTTTTGTAAATTATGTTATTAGAAAAATGATCATAAAATAAATGAATACTTGATAAAGTGCATCAGTCGTAGATTTGTTTATATTTACATAACTTTAATTATAGAATGTTTGTGTACAGATTTAAAAAAATTAATCATCGGCACATAAAAACTCCGAAATAACTTCTGCTTTAATTATTACTGAAATTTGGCATTTCAGATATTTTCCACCCGGACATCTTCCACATGGGCGGAGATGAAGTTAGCGAGAGATGCTGGAACACGTCGCAAGAGATACAGCAGTTTATGATCCAAAACCGTTGGGATCTTGAAAAGAAATCTTTCCTCAAATTGTGGAACTACTTCCAGACTAAGGCTCAGGATAGAGCCTACCAGGTTAGTTGATGGATCAGTTCAAATTCATCAATCATTAAAAATCAATTAATTTCATTTTGAAAGTTTATGAATACTATTTTTTTAAATAAAGACTTTAGAATTGATAACTTTTCATACGTTTCAGGCATTCGGCAAGCGTATTCCTATCATACTTTGGACAAGCACTCTCACAGACTACACTCACATTGATAATTTCCTTAATAAAGATGACTACATAATACAAGTAAATATGGCAGACCAATTTCTTTAGTTTCAGTTGTCTTCAAGTTTTTCAATGGGTTCGAAATTAGGCTAACATGCTCACGAATCATTTGGCCAAGAGTTTTTACTATCTTTGAGTCTCGTAGCTAAATGATTTTAAAAGTGTACCATGAAGCGAGAGGTATCGGGCTTGAATCCCGGTCAGGACATTTATAATTTGTACGGTCTTTGGAAGGGCTTGACAGTGGCCTGGCGAGTGTGTTAATACTGTCGCACCCGTTCGAGAGCCATGCTCAAGCATATGCTGACGCACTACAATTAGTGCGTCAGCATATGCTTCGGACGCGCCCAATGGCCGGCGCGTCCGTAGCTTACAGAATACTCAGTATGAAACGGTACTTGTACTGTGTTTCGAAAAGTGAGTGAGGATATCAGAGGCCCTTAACATTGCGGCTTAAGTAGAGTAAAAAGACGGCAACACAACCAATGCGCCAACTGTGGCGCGGTTGTTCTCTTACTATACAAGAGACCCACCTGCTCTGTTGTCCGCTATAGAATAAAATATAATATTCAGGGTTTATAAAAAATACTATTAAAATTTAGAAATTATGTACAAATTTTATTTCTTAACTATTTCAGGTGTGGACGACAGGTGTAGACCCCCAAATCAAGGGTCTTTTGGAGAAGGGATATCGTCTCATTATGTCCAACTATGATGCGTTGTACTTTGACTGTGGTTATGGAGCCTGGGTTGGAACTGGTTAGTTTACTATCTAGTCGTATGCTTGACTTAGATATGATTTAGTTCCAGTACTGAACTGTTGTTTTGAAATAAAAGTACCCCACAAGGAGATAATATATTGTATGTACAATTTCCATTCCATCAAGGCAAAAATATTTATTGAAACGTTGAATAATATTTTTTTATGGAAATGGTAGCAAACGAGCAAGGGATTCACCTACCTAGGGTAAGCGGTCCTCCGTCCATGGACACCCCTAGCACCTGTAGAGCACGGGTGCGTTGCCGGTTTAATGAAAAAACATAATACCCGATAGCTAAAATAAATAACTCGTTCAGCTCGGTGACTTGTTAGCATGGGAAGGTACCACAAGCTGTTGAGCTATTCATGATATAACAAAATACAAAATTATAACCGTAATTTATGTTTTAATTTATTATTTTTAAATATTTTTATTACTGTATTTAGTTATCTACCAGCAAAAGTAGCGTTGCGAAATTGTAGACGTCATTTCTCTGAGATTTACTAAATATTAGATCTAACGAAAATCTTTATCCGACGTGACTATCTAGACTCTGAGTGATTTATGAAGAAGCCAAATTAGTTAGCTCTAAACTGTAATTTGTTGATACAAATATGTTTTCAGGTAATAACTGGTGTTCCCCATACATTGGTTGGCAGAAAGTGTACGACAATAGTCCCAAAGAAATGGCCCAAAAATACGCAGATCAAATCTTAGGTACTAATTTCTAAAATTGATAACCATTTTAAGTTGTTGTCGTCTTGTAAACCGAAATTTCTCTTTTGTAATACAGCGTAGATTAGTGTCGTCACTGAAAGCGATATGTTGCCGAGAAAATTCATAAATTATATACTTGAAAGTATTTAAGTGATTACATCATCAGCCTATTAAAGTCAACTGCTGGACAAAAGCCTCCCCTAACGACCCACGACCTGTAAGAGATTGTCTTTCCATCGCGTTTAAGTGATTATTGTATTTTAATTAGGTGGAGAAGCAGCTCTTTGGTCTGAGCAGTCCGACTCGGCAACTCTCGACAGTCGTCTATGGCCGAGAGCAGCTGCAATGGCTGAGAGACTTTGGGCTGAACCTGACACTAACTGGGCCAGTGCTGAGAAGCGAATTCTGCATGTTAGGTAACGCTATTGTTTTTTAAGCTAAAATAAGATGAGAAAAAGTATTTGATTTTCAAATACAGCTCTCTATAGTACTAAGTACAATACTTGATATTGAGTGCGTTCCTCTAGACTCACACAAAGCTCATATTTTCTCAACGTATTGAGTATTTTGAGTATAACTGAGAATATCGAACGAATGAACAAGGATGTGTGTATGAATGAATGAAAGAGCTGAAGGAATGAAATCAACAATTCACGATCTTATAATGGTGTCCAATCATGGCCGAACAAAATGTCTATGATTCAATACTATCACTTTGGTACAACATCGAATGTTTAAACGATCAACTCCAACTTTTTTTGAAAGTATGTTTCTATTTCCTAGCTTGGATAAGATTCTTCTTGTTTCTAAAAGTTTTATAATTTTACAGTACGTACATTTTTATTAAACATTAAACAGAAATATTATTATATAACATTAACATCTGTGTTTATTATGACAGGGAACGTTTAGTTCGCATGGGAATAAAGAGTGAATCGCTGGAGCCTGAGTGGTGCTATCAAAACGAGGGATATTGTTACTAACTGTGATACATTAAAAAAAGTAAATCAATATAAAGTAATTTCTATTAAATTCTGAATTTAATAAAATAAAATGATAAGGAAGCACTCATAGACTCAAATTGCCTTAAAATTTTATTATTATAATACTCTTATACTTTCTATATTTAAAAATCAACACAAAGTTTTTAATGTAAGTCATTGATGATAATTAAAATGATGTTAAATGATAATAAGAAATGTTATGAAATTGTATTTATATATAACTCTATCAAATAATATATAATTTGTATGTAACCTATTGTTTTATTACATATACCAGAGATATTGCACGCTACATACGTGCACAAAATATTCGACCAAAGCTTCTGACGTAAACAAATTCAATTTAATTTGAAAATTCTTAATAAAATTATTATAATCGAGGTTTTGACTGTTATGACAATTTTAAATATGTGTAATATATAGGAAATGTTGGTTAGTCTATTTTTTTAATTTCTTTTTACTCAAAAATATAATAGTATATCAGCTTCAAAAGATTTAATAACTAATATTGCGTAGTAGGAAACTACTTCCGTTGCCGTTAAGAAAAAAATAAGTCATTGTTTTTTATTTTAAATTAGCCAGTTCAAATTCTAGAAATTATTAATTAAAATAAACAACGATAACTCGCTTTTTCTTAACGTGAACGGACTATAGCGTAAATGTGAAATAGAAATGCAAATAAATAAAAAAAACAACATTTATTTACAATCCAGCCAAAAAAGACCAGAGGGTGTTTAGTAAACTGGTAATTCTCTGTATATAGTGGCTTCATTGTTACCAGTACTATAATCTACAACTCCCGAGCCCATCGTGGGTATTTTTCCCTCCACAGTAACAGAGCTATAGAAAGGTAGTGTCCCGGTTACTGAGATGACACCATTAATAACTAAACCATCTGAGGCTATGCTTATTGAAGGTGGTGGTAGCTTGAAATCTTCTATCCTAAATTCTCTGAATCCATTGTGATGTGGAGGTTTGTGATTGTAAAAACAAGATTCTAAACCAAAGTAAGCTTGCATATTTGATGGCACATAGCCCGACCATTGTGCGTTTATTTCCTAAAAAAATAAGAGGACATGAATAAAGGCATTAAAATAAGATCCAATCTTCAAGAACGTCACCAATTGACTCTAACATTCGTCTATTGGTGTGATTTAAGTGTTCTAGTTTAATAAATTCCTATTTATGCAATTGCAAAAGTTTATTTAGACTTTATTATAAAATTCTTAAAGATAATAAATAGTTCAGATGATATAAAAAAGGAACATCTTACCTTATTGTAAACAATTTGTAAACAAATAAATAGCAATGCCTTGATCCGCATAATTGACTGGTACCTACTTTGCACTTTACATTGACAGAGCATTAACCCAATGCCCCATTTATATGAAACACAACAATATCGTTGCACAATCATTTGCGACACGTTTTTATTAATTAATTACAATATATTGAATAACAATATATGTAATTACTAAATACTTTTGTGATAATGTTAAATTTTCTTTGCTTTTACACGTGCAGTAATAATAGACATGTATGTTTTATTTGCAATCTATATAAAATTTTGTAAACATAACCTATTATCTAGACTTTATCTATATTTAATACAACTTTACTATTCATTCATTACGATCGATTAATGTAAATTGATTATCATAAGTCAAGTATCGGTTTTTTTATCATTCTACAGCGAACAACGGAGCAGGTGAGTCTCCTATATGATAAGAGAACACCGCCGCCCATGAATAACCGCGCCACAGTCCGCGCATGCGTTATGTTGCCGGATTTTTTCCCTTGGACTAATAGGATGCTAAGCTGTATAGTTTTGGTTAATAATCTAAAACATTGTAATTCATGTCACTGAGGAGAATTAAATGCATGCCTAATCTTTATATTATTTTTTTTATGATACTGCGGACAACGGAGCAGGTGGGTCTCCTATATGGTAAGAGAACACCGCCGCCAATGGTCATCAGCGCCACAGTCCGCGAATTAGTTGTGTTGCCGGTTTTTTACCTCGCTTAGGCGGCATTTTTAATAGCCTTCGATATCTTCACTCATTCAGCGATAGATAGTAGAAGCACCGTTTCAAGTACAACTATCATTTTACGCTGAGTATTCTTTCAGCCCGTGGTAAAAATAATATTAAAAAAGTAGGTAATTAAACAAGAAGTTTTTCGCTTCAAATATGAGTAGTATCTAATAGTACATAATTTAAAAATCTTCTATCTTCCAAATCAAAGAAAGTTATTTGTTTATTCTGTATTTATTTATTATTTATATATATGCACCCGTCCTATTATTTTAATGACGCGTTAACAGCTGTCAAACTAATTAGGACACTTAAGATAATAATTATGTTTGCGAGAATAACGCATAGCGTTGTTTATTTAACCAAATGTTTATTTAACAAAATTGTTGGTTAAATAGTAAATTGTCACAGAAACGAGAAGATATATATCCTGTATTACCGCATCAGCAGGTCGCATGAGCAGATTAGCGAACCTAAATGCGTCAAAGTGCCATTTTGTCTAAAAGAATTAAAGCGGTTATTGACGTACCATCAAATAATTTTAACTTTCTGGAATAATGTTGATTTGGAAACTAATGTAAAATTTATCCAATAAAGCATCGAGCTTTCGTTTATTTATACTATTTGTTAAACACGTTCAATTTTTTTCACATGTTTTGTTCCCCAAAATATTGTATCGCGTGTTATCAATGGCACGCGTGCCATTGGTTCAGCTACCCTATTCTAGAGGTTTTCCATATTTAGATAAATAGTTAGCTATGTTAGGTATTATATAATTTATATATAATACCTAATTATAATTTATATCAAGTCGTAAACAGAAACTCCATGCTGAGACTTGCTTTTTTTGGGTTCATAGGTACCTAAAAAAGCAGCAATAGTATCTAAGGAAATATTTTACAGATGAATGTATTAGTACTAGGTATATTTTGTAATATATAACCGCAGCAAACAAAACAATTAATTCGCAATTATTAAATCAAATACTTTATGTACACATATAATTCACAAGTTCATTTGTTCCTCGAATGTCAGGGGCATTATATTTTTACACTGATAATGATAAGCGTGTTGGTCGTTATTCTTTTTGACCTCTACCCCTTTCAACTGCCAATTCGGTGTATTTTATAATATATTCATCATCGAAAAAAATTGTATCTACTAAACGTTTGAGATAATTCACAAAAATCTGTGCAATGTTTATTGATCATGAATTGCTTAATACTAGGCTCAAATTATCGATTAGTTATGTGTATACCACACAACTAAATTAAATTAATAATTATGTAGGTGGAAGCACCGGTTTATTTCTAATCTTAGGTATAAATTTTATAATAAACAAAGAAACAAAAAGTACTTTGCCAGTGGATATATTTAAAACATGATTTAAATGCGTGATTCTGTTTAACACATTTGAAATGCGAATGCATTCACCGAGCCAGATTTTAAATATATTTTGATGATATTTTTAAAACTTTAAATATTTTACGAGTGGGCGAAATGTAGCATTATATTTGTCACCAGTAGGTATGCAATTGACCGAATTTCGTGTTAAAGTCGTTTATATAAAACTGTAGAACAGTTTCAAAGTTGGTAAATTAGTCATATGAATTTGGTTAATTTTGATAATTCAATATCTATTTTCAATGGTAATTTTTTTAGTAATTTTATTATTCACGAATTGAAGAAATATGAGAACCGTTCCCTTAAAGGATGTACCTACATATGTAATAAACTTCTCGAGATGTGGTTGTCATGGGAAGTTAACCCAGATTTCAGTTCAACCATCGTAAAATCACGACTTGCCCCATAGTTTAAATTTATCAACAGTAGGTTAAATGTGGTTAGCTAATGTTACATTTCTACGTATGACAATAAAATGTGTCGCTGCAATCCAACAATTTTTTTTGGTTTACTTCGAGAAATAGGTACTAGAAGAAATATAACAAAATTCCTGATATGCAAAAAACTCAAGACTCATATTTGAATTACACGTTGTTTTATTGTCTAAATATAGCATTTTGTTAATATGTATATTAAAAAGTTGTTAGTTTTTAACATTTTAAAATTTTTACATTGAAATTTAGCTCCAGACAAATTTTCGTCAGAAGTCAAAATCTGACACAAAAAGGTATACTGGGTTGTAAGTTTCTTAACTATTAAATATGTATATTAATTTTAAACTAACAATGTTATTCCCAACTTCGACCATTAAGTCCACTAAAAATAACATGGATACCACTTTTCATGAACCAAAAAGCGTTAGACAAAATCTTATGCAAATAAACAGTCGTTAAATGTTCCCGATAAAGACTTAGTTGAAAACGGCATCGCCATGTGGACGGGCGCGTATATACTGGGTCTCGTGGTGTGCGCGGGCGCAATAACCCGGGACCAATTCTATCCCCATGGTCCCGGTCTGGACCAACGGCTGCCTCGAGGGGCAGATATCGCTTCACCTGAACTGCCACTTAATGTACCCATCGTCTTCTTCGGAGAGACATATGAGACGATATTTGTAAGTAGAATATAGTTTAGTTGATGGTAAGCATCGCTAATTCATTCAATACTTTTTAGAATTTTTAATATTATATGTTCTTTTCATGTTTTGAATACCCAAGCAGGCACTGTTCTTTTATGTGTGCTCAAGTATGACTATTTGTAAGACTGTAACAACTCTCATCTTTCAAACCAACGGACTAATTTAACGAATATTTATATTTTCAAGCTAGTATTTTCGGAGAGTACCTACTTCATTTTAAAAATTCACGTCCTAGAAAATCTCATCGGGCAATTTTTAGTTTATTCAAAAATCACTAGCTTTTCATATAAATAACTTTTTATGTTTATGTTTAGAATAGGACATTTATTTCCAACTTACATTAATTAATTATGTATATTCAAAGAGATCAATGAACTAACGAATTGTAAATGAATAAAATTTCTTTGTTACTATAAATACCATTATTTATTGATTCAAGTTATCACCTAGATGTTTGTCGTTCCACAACTGAGCGGTTTAAAGGGCGGCAACGCACCCGTGGCTTTGCAAAGGCCGGAGGACCGCGAACCATATGAGAGATTCCTGCTTTTTTGCCACCGTTTCCGAAAAAAAAAATCAATTTGAATTTTTAAATACATTTTCTTATTAAACCACGGGAAATACATCGCAATGCAGATACTGTATATTACATAGACGAAGCTTTACTGTAGCGTCTATGGTAACTATACATATTTGAAGCTTACTGTTTAAGATTGTTTTAAAGTTCAATAATGTTTAAATGGCAACTTTGTCGATAGGGATTGTGCATATTGCAACGGAAATGTATGTACGTGGGTGGTGAATATCTTGCGGTCACTGACTGATAATGTTTTACTTAATCCAATTTATACGAGTATAAAACTTTCGCTCACATCTATTTTGTATCTTATATCTCTTATTGCAATCTATCAGTTTGAGCTGAGCTCAATTGAGCAAATTCACTTGAATTAACATTTTACTAAATACTATTAGGTGCTTGTTCTAAGTTACATGATATTACCTTACGTTTAGAGTTTGATGGTACGTTATCAGAATTAAGCAAGATTCCTGACCTTTAATAGTCGTAAGATAGGGTATCGAACGGGTCAGTTGCGGCCTACCTAATCTATCTGATAACTTACTATGTACCTACTCTTCGATGCTGTACTACTGCTCCATGAGAATTTATTTTCCAATATATTATGGACACTTTTTTCTTGCATCTATGACATTATAATAATAAATAATACATTATCAATTTTTTTTTAAATTAGTAATTACATAACTATACATATCTATTATAGTGATGAATTCGAGCCTCCTAAGATATTTAGGACGCTTTCTGAAATAGGTACTTATGGAAACCTATATAGTAACTAAATATCTCTCGCAGTCGAAGTAACAAATAGGAAATTACCTATCTACTTTCATCATCATCATCAGCCTATCGAGTCTACTGCAGGACATAGGCCTCCCCAAAAGACGCCCACCTATTGCGATCTTGAGCGAACTGGATCCAACGGTTGCCAGCGATCTTGATGCGATCGTCTTTCCATCGCGTGGCGGAACATCCTATTCAACGTTTTCCGGTACGCGGTCTCCACTCGAGTACCTTTCATCCCCATCGGTTGTCGGTTCGTCGAGGGATGTGCCCAACCCATTGCCACTTCAACTTACTAATATGGCGGGCAATGTCGGTTACTTTGGTTCGGCTGCGGATAACCTCATTATCAACTTTATAAAAGGTATATTTTTTTACAGGTAAACAATTATGGAGTTTTATCCTTTAGAGCTGATATACCAAGCTTCCTAAATGCTGAATTTCCCCTGCCCTATCCCTCAATAGCGGCGTTTTACACCAATATCGATACAACTGAAACAGGTGCGGTTTACTTTAGAGAAACTAACGATTCGCACGTCCTGCTCAAGGCGGCTGATAGCGTACAAAGAAACTTTCATGACTATGACGACTTTCAACCCACGAGCGCTTTCATAGCTACATGGATCGACGTAAAATACCAAAGCGAACAAACTCAAGACCTCAAAAATAGTTTCCAAATAGCTGTCATAACTAATGGCAATGAAAGTTTCGTAGAACTATTGTACCCGGAACGTGAAATACAATGGATACAAAAGGAGGCACCTCCCGGCAATTTGCCCGATGCTAAAGCACAAGCGGGCTTTGTCGCTGAGGATGGCCGTGTTTTCACCCTCAGAGGCTCTGGAAGTCATCAGATCAGAACCATTGTCTCGTAAGTGGCAAATAGGTTTTATTTTAATAGTTTTAAATACAAAGTGCGCATATTATAATTGTTTATACTTTTCAGATGGTCAAATACACAGGAGCCTGGTAAATATGTCTTCCGAGTTGGTGTCATTCCACCTAATGAAACAATAGTAGTTCCTGATCAGTATGATGAAGTCGAAGCTGAGATCGCGGAAGAATCAAAAACGTGCGCTCAGAGTGGACCCAGCGTGTGCCACATCCAGGCGCGCTGTGTAGATTATCAGGCAGGCATCTGTTGTCAATGTAATGACGGTTTCTATGGCAATGGTAAATCATGTGTGAGAGACGATTTACCACTCAGAGTTCACGGCAAACTTAATGGTATGTTAAATAATGTCAACCTGGTTGATGTTGATCTGCAAGCTTTCGTGGCGGTGGTAGATGGGCGCACATATACGGCTTTGTCGCAAGCTCCACCTTCACTCGGCAGTAGCATGCAATTTCTGAGCGTGTTTGGCAGCGTTATTGGATGGTTGTTTGCAAAGCCCTCTGGAAAAGCCAGAAATGGCTATCAACTCACGGGTGCACAGTTTAATCACACCGCAGATATATACTTCCCTGATTCGAATGATAGAGTTATAATTAATCAAGAATTTTTGGGACATGACGTATTTGACCAAATAATACTAGAGGCAGATATACGCGGTACAATTCCAACTATTGCCACAGGAAGTAGGCTTGAACTTTCTCAATATGATGAACAGTACACAGCTGTAGAAGCTGGAACAATTAACAGTGCATCAACAAGAACTTTCAGCAACAAGATAACTGGTCAAAAATATATTCAAAGAGTATCGCAATCTTTTACTTTCAATACATGTAAGTTTGCTCCGTTTTCAGACGACGATAATGTTTCAAATTTGATGAAAATTACAAAAAATTATCTTGGTTATGAAACTCGTGAGAACATCGTAAGATACGGCACAACTAACAAAATTATATCTATGGGACAGGAAGATCCATGCCTGGAGGGTAGAAATAGTTGCAGTCCTCATAGTACATGTGTCGCTCAAGAAGATACCTACACTTGCGTATGCCAATCAGGATTCACAGCAAGCTATGTGAACGGAATTACAGAATGCATTGATATAGATGAATGTCTTGCCGGAACTCATAACTGTGATATAAATGCAGACTGCTATAATCACGAAGGGGGATTTCAATGTAGATGTCGCGAAAAGTTTGAAGGAAATGGTGTTACTTGTAATTGGATTTCCCGGTGTAAAGATAAAAATTGCGACTCTAATGCTCAGTGCATAGATTACCCGGGTGAAGATCCGATTTGCTTGTGTAACACTGGCTATACTGGCGACGGAAAAACATGTCAGAAGATCCAAGAAAATATATGTGATAACTGTTCTCAGTTTGGACACTGCGGCTATGATGAGGTCGGCACCTTTAAATGTCTGTGTAATTCTGGATATATCGGTGATGGCATTTATTGCACAGAGGCTCCCGAAGTGACTTCGCCCAGTGAACAATCTGTTAGCGAAACTACAGAAGCTTATTATGTTCCTAATTCTGAAGAAACTACACCTGCAACAATAGAAGCCGAGTACAATGCAACATATGTCCTGCCCAATTGTCATATTTTCGGATGTGACTGTCCCGAAGGCTATTCGATTTACCAAGATCTATGCCGTATTAATTCTTTTCCTATTGGCCCGTTGGATAATGATACGTCAAGTAAGTCTCTGCTCTTATTGGACAATGTTGGAATGTTTGTACACAATAGATTAATTTGTATTTTTATTTTCAGTTAAATGCTATGCAGACAGTGACTGTCCACCAAATGCAATCTGTTCATTCCAAAACGAAGCCTATTTATCAAATGATCAAGATGAAGGACAGTGCGTGTGTCCAGAGGGTTATGAAGGAGACGCTTACGAGTGTATAGAGAGAAGTGGACCCAGTTGTTCTTGTGGGCTTGGAGCTCACTGCATAGAAAATGCAGTTGGCGATTTAATATGCGTCTGCGATTCAGGCTACCATGGAGATGGTTTTGTCTGTCGCCCAATTTACGTTTGCGTTGCTAATTCGGAATGTGAATACAACGCCGAGTGTCGACCAGATCCTAATACCAATCAAAAAATTTGCCAATGCATTGACGGATTTATAAAAGACCAGAATGATGCCTGTATTCCCGATAAGCAATGTAATGGAGCTGTTTGTCCTGAACACGCTTCTTGTCTTTTCGATGAAGAGATTGGAGTAAATTATTGCCACTGCGATGACGGCTACGAAGGAGATGGAATATCCCAATGCACACCTCCAGGAAGAACATGCGAAACACTTAATGACTGTGCCCAAAATGCAATTTGTACGCCTGTTGACAATACTTATCAATGCATTTGTAGAGAAGGATATATTGGTGATGGCTACACATGTAACTTAGAAATAAACTGTAAAATAAATCCGTATCTGTGCAATATCCACGCTTCTTGTCTCAAAACTAGCGATGGCTATGAATGTGAATGCAATTCCGGGTACAACGGCAACGGCACAGTTTGCGACCTCAATCCAATGCAGGCAGGCAACTTCTTGGTTGCAAGCGATGGTGCATCAGTATACCGAGTACCGTTTACAGTAACGCCAAGAGAATTCGCGACGCCATTCAACAGCGCCGTTTATCAGATCGCTGTCGGTGTCGACGTGGATTGTTTATCAGCTAAAGTTTATTGGGGCGATGTTGTGGGCAACACAGTTAAACGTGCGTCCTACGATGGTTCTGGTTATGAACAATTCTTAACAAATGGTAAGTTTAAAAACATATACTAATTTTCTTATTGTATATATATCAAAATCAATATTGTATCCATTTTTGAAGATGTTCAATCACCCGAGGGTATTGCTATTGACTGGTCCGCTAGGAATATATTCTGGACGGATTCTAAAAAATTAACTATAGAAGTAGCGAACCTCGATAGCAAAGTGAGAAAAGTATTATTCGCTAAAGAAGGTATCAATAACCCACGCGGAATCGCAGTTCATCCAGGAAAAGGGTATGCGTTTACTTCAATTAATTTACATAAACATACACGTCATGAGACTTTTAAGAGCCTTTCATTTCATTATTTCAGGAAAATATTTTGGTCAGATTGGAACCGGTCTGGCCCAAAAATTGAATGGGCGAACATGGACGGTTCAGAAAGAAGAGTATTTTTAGACTACAAGGATGTAAAACTGCCTAACTCTTTAGCTATCGACTGGGTAAGGGACCGTCTTTGTTACGCTGATGCTGGCCTCTACAGCATTCGATGCGTGGGAATCGATAACTTGGAAAAAGAAATTATCGCCACCAATTGTTCTTACCCATTTGGTTTGGCCATCAATGGTGATAAGTTCTATTGGACAGATTGGAAGACGTAAGTGTTCACGCTTATAATAATATAAAACTCTGTTTGTGTTCGATCCATCACCTTAAGGATGCTTCACTTTTACTTGCACAAAACAAACTCTCCGCGAGAACCTGTAAAGTCCTTATTCCAACATCGTTAGTCATTTAAAAAAAATCACTTTTACTGGTTTTTTACAACTATTTTCATGCATTCAAATGTTAGTCAACAACAATATTGCGTTAAATCACGAAATATTTTGTTATTATCACACAAAACATATTTTCAGATTAAAAATCGAATCTATAGACACGTTCACCCAAGTAAAAGGACAAGTTCCCATAGCTACTGCCTCTAGGAGGCTGTATGGAGTCTCTGCCGCCCCCAACGCATGTCCAGCTATAAGCAATGTTTGCCAATATAGAAATGGCAATTGCGGCATTAATCAAATCTGCCTTCCTAATGGACCAAATAAAATAACGTGTGTTGATGGAGTCTCAGAAAGACAAGGATAGGCAGGAGTTTAGTTTAAGATTCATTTTTAATTACGAACATTTAATATTGGTGTATGGGCTACACATTGGTAGACTTGTTTATTTATAGATAATTTGATCCTAGATGTTACTTAACATTGTATTTTTTATAATCAAATTGATTCTATAATTTTGCAATGGAATCTTAATCAGAACAGTTTTTTTTACGGAAATTAAACAAATACTCTATTATATTTACTTTAAGATCTTTTTTTAAGTTATAAATATTTTTACCAAAGCAATATTTAATGTACATTAATTTGTTTATTACAAATCAGGAATTGTATTTTACAATGTAAATATATTTTATAAATAAATGAAACATTCATTTAAAATTAATTTTACATTGGACTAATGTATAAATACAATTGTAAGAATTAAAATAGACAAGAAACAGTGTGATTCACAATAAATCATTCATTGTTAACTATGCATAATTAATTTTACCTAACTTGGCGAATATGCAGTTGAATTGAACTGATAGCAAAGGCTTAATAAAACATGTATTAAGATTTTGAATATATTAATACTAGCATTAATATTACGTATTAAAATAATCGAGTAAACAGAACAATTTCACTGTAATAAAAATAACAAATGAATAACTGTTAATTTTTGTTATAGTAATTTCTACTTCAACATTATGAATAGGTCTTTAGATTAATAACTCAGCTAAATAAAAATGAATGACAACTAAAATAAACTTAAGATTTATAAAAATAAAATAAACATGTAGCAGATATTAGTTAATATGTAGCTTCAATTAGTGTCTTTAGCATTACCTCAGGTATCAATTTTGCAAGAGTGTCTTAAGATCAGTAAATATATATATAAAAAATAAATCAGATTTTATCATTAAAATAGAAATTAAATTCTATCATCAGAATAAAATTATATTATGAAGAGAGCTTAATTTAAATAAATTATATTTAAAGTTTTTGGCAAATCATAGCAAAATTTTAAAAAGAAATTAAAATTTCAGGTACATAGAATAGATTAATATAAAGATTGTAACTAATCATCTAGTCAATATATAAGAAAACATATCTGAAGCATGACCTACAAAACAAAACATTCTTCAAATTGCTACATACAAAAAAATTAACGACATATTTATATTTTTATAAATCAGTTAATTGAACAAAGATTACCTCACAATGTATATATTATATTGGTAAATATTTAACCCCATACATCTTCAGTACGACCAAACTTAAACACCAGAGATCCAGCAAATATAAAAGCATTCTGAAGAAACAGGCTCACCCCAGGCCAAGTGTGTTTATTGGAGCCTGAAAGTATTTAGTTTAAAGTAAATATATATGTAATTGGTATTTAAATATGTCAAATTTGTTTATAGCATTAAGCTATATATGTGATTAAATTCTAAATACTGAAGAAATTCTAATAATACTGAAGAAATGGTTATTAATGTATGTATTTTTTTTAATATTGTGATAAAAGTTAAAAAAAAATGATAAAATTTATAAGTAACTTTCATGTTTGCTAACTACCCAAATTGTTTATAGTTCTCTTATACACAGTGTACATACCAAATTTATTAATTCATAGGATGAAATATTATTAATAATAACAGAAGAAAAAAAAATCCATGATATAATTTCAATTTCCTTTTAATACAACGAAAGAAACTTACCATTATTAACATAGTTAGCAAAGAGTATCCAGCAGGCAGCAATAAGTGATGCAAAGCCAATGACAAAGCCTAGAAAGAGCCACAGGCGAGCACCTCGTGGGCCCATGCATCCTCCAGTGTATGTTTCCCCTCTTACCTAAAATATGTATATATAATATATACTTACATTCCAAAACTAAATATGCATTACATT
>DWCF01003729.1:0-18699 GCA_018230265.1 Delias oraia
TAAATCAGAAAAGTCATAATATCATCAATCTTATATTTCGTGGTGGCAATTATGACTAATGGGAAATAATGATGAACTAGTATTTTGAAGAGAAAACATTTCAATATGGCTAATAGCAGTGTTTTCACAGAATACAGAATACACAGAGGCCCTTAAAAATGACGTTTAAGTGGCGTAAAACCGTCGACAACACAACCAATGCGCGGACTGTAGTCCGGTTGTCCATGGGCGGCAATGTTCTCTTACAATATTATAGGAGACCCACCTGCTCCGTGTCTGCTGTACTATAATAATAAAATTAATTATGATATTGGTAATAATTTACTAGAAGGCAACAGTAGTTCACACATAAAAATAAATACTCAAATTTTATTTTTTGCATAAAATAACTTAGACATTATTTCAACATTATTTCTCATATTACTGTAATTTCACAATTCTTAAAAAAACCCCTGCCAACCCTATAAACAACTATTTCAAACGATCTACATTGTTTACTTCCTGTTTTCAATAAAAAAAAACCACATGAAAAAGTATGTTGGAGCCTCATTAAAGCATTTTTCTACTGTATTTTGTCTCGAGTACCGCAACAAAATGATGAATCGTCGGGCTTCACTATCTCTTGACAAGGCATACCTACTCAATATTCCAATGAAAAATACTCCATATTTTTTAACGTGCAATATGTATCGTTATCTATTGAAACTTTAGTTCTTGTATTATTTTAACTTGTTGGTTCCTTTTTGCTACTCAAACTACTTGGTTTTTTATTACTAATTTCCTTACGTTTATATATTAGATGGGATAACTGTCCTTCAAATGTTTTCTGCCTGAATACAATAGTAATTTTTCACCCGTGGGAGAGCCATGCTGAAGCATATACGGACGCACTAAATGGGCCGGGTCATACGAAGTGATACCACGAGCTCGCAGAATACTCAACGTGAAATGGTACTTGTACTGTGTTGGGTTGAGTGTGTGAGGATATCGGAGGTGATTAAAAATACCGCTTAAGTAGCGTAAAAATCCGGTGACATATCCAATGCGCAGACAGTGGCTTGGCTGTCCATAGGCGGCGGTATTCTCTCCCTCTCCATTTAGGAGATCCTGCTTCGTTGTCCGCTTACTATAAAAAAATAACTTCCCTTAAACAACGCTGAAAAAGTATTTGAAACTTCTTTATTTCAGTTACTTGCTGGCGTTCATAATCTCTTATATCGAGAATAATAGCTACACTCGTGTTTCACAGTAAAAGTTAACTCTTGCTAAAACAAAATATTGTCATAAATTTCGAGTTCACATCTTCAGACTTTGACCTGATTTGTAAACAAGCTGCGGTTACTTTGAATTTACTAGTAGATTTATTAATTCTGGTTAGACTGTGACAGCTACAATTTATTTTAGCTATAAATTAATTGAGTTTGTTAAATTGTATCACAATATCACACTGTATGTTTATACAATAAAGTAAACACTAATCCTCGTTTAAATTTTGCATTAGTAATGTATTTTAAAGATTTTTCAACGTCCTGAAAACAATAATTACTTTAATGTTTTGGACGCCGTATGTTATGACGCCGCCCATGGTCATTGCGCCACAGTCCGCGCATGGTTGTGTTACCGATTTTGTATCACGCTTAAGCAGCACTTTTAAAAGCCTACAATATCTTCTCTCACACTGCGCAACATAATACTGCTTCATCCTTTTGTGAGCCGGTGGTACACATCGGACGATGCCCAATTAGTGCGTCAGCATATGCTTGAACATGGCTCTCCCACGGGTGAAATATCTTCTAATAATGAAAATTTAAGTTGCGTTTTATTGAAATTTTTGAACTTTGTTTTATAGAATTTTGACCACATCGTATTTGATTACATTTCTCTGAATGTAACTTCGCACACTATCGAACAGTTTATAAAAGAAACTCCACTATTACAGATAAACCCTCGGAAATACACCGTTTTTTAAAAAATAATAAAAAACCATGACAGGGTTGTTGTTGGACATTGTTGTTGCGTGTTGTTCGCCAAATACCTCTGTAATTACTTAGGAGACTGATTTTAACATTGAAATTTCTCTCAATCACCGATCGCTTCACTTCAGTATTTCAATTAGGTAATTAATTTGGAATACCTCGTACTTCTCAACACATTGAGAACATTGTTCAATTTAGTGGATTGCAACAAAGAAATCTCTGTAAAGCAGACTTTTCATGTATTCCAATCACGATTAATACTTAGGGTTGGGATGTCCAACTGATACCATCTTTACGAAATAGATTTTATCATTTTAACAATAGTGTTATGTTTATTGAGGTACAATAAATTTGCGAATGATAACAATATTAATTGAATCACATTGGAACAAATGTACATAATGAAATATTTTTAATTTAAGTATTCTTTTCAGTGCATAATTTTTAATTGATAAAATTTTTCGATTAATTTCATTTTAGGATTAATATTTAAAAATCTATAGAGATTTCAATTAATTACAAATAGGTATTCCTTTTGTTTATGAAAATAGAATATAACAAGAATGAACATGTATATAGCATAAGATGAAGTCAAAGAGGTTATAGAAAAAGCCTGTCAGCCCAAACTACTAACCGAACTATCCTCAAACACTATCGTGATTGGATTGGGATCCAATATAGACAGTGTAACACGTTCATAACTGCTTTTGATTGCCATAAAACTATTTCCAAGAGAGTTCAACTGTTTTGTTAGCAAACATAGTAGGTACCTACGACGGAGCATAACATACTCAATTTAGGAACGGGGGAACAAATGGGGAATTAACTATCGTTAAACTTAAAGGGCGAAATTGGAATCAATTTTAAAAATTCCTTCGAGATAACAAAAATAATGTAAACCTTAGTTTATTTTATTTATTTAAGAAAAAATACAAATATTTAAATACATAATACATTCTTTATATGTCGAATTCCTTAAGAAGGGTTTTCACCACAACGAATAAATTGGTTATAGTTTGACATCAGGTTTTTAACGAACTGTATCAAAATAGGCGATTTGGTTTAGGTGCCGTGATTCTAATGAATGTTAGACACATTAATAAATCAATTTTTTTAAGATGTTGGCCGTAAAATAAAATTAATTTACTTTTGTATTCCTTACACATTTTTAAAAACACCGTTCATTTTTAAAAATCCAGGACTACAAGAATAAAATACATTCCTTCGGCAAATGGCAAATCCCGTTTGCCATGAAAATCTGTACTTAGCTGTAAGAAAATGTTCTTATCTAATTACCAAAACTTAATTAATGGCTTCCACAAGCTAAGTGCTTCTTTTCTCAATATAATTATATCCTTAATCATTTTATTTTAGCGCTAAGTTCTTAATTGCCTATAAAATATTTAATATGTCAATAGTTAAGATAATTGATAGTGTAATCTTTTGTTTTGTTAATCCAGTGACTATTGTTGTGGTATGAGAAAACTATTAAGTGATTATCTTTTCCTTCGAGAATTCCTACAATTATCTTATTATCACTGTGACATGATTCTAAGTATAAGTTGTTGTAAATGACAAAAATTTCTGATTGTATTTTTTTAATGTTTCGAAATTTTCTTTAAATTACCTATATTAAAGAGGATAAGCTTCAATATCTAGTTGTCTTATAATATTGTTTACTTAATTTAACATCACTTTTTCTATACCACGCTCAGTTTTAAAGTTTATTGTAACTTAAGAAGCTTACCATGAAACACTCAAAATATCGTTTTTCCGCTAGGCATTTGTCCAAAAGTTGACGTCGTCAACAAATATTATAGGATAAAAATTATTAGCGGGTAGCAATTTGTTAAAATGTTCTTGGGAACATCGTGCCTAGAATTATTTACGTTAAACCGCGAACGTTCGTGTATAGCGTGCTACGTCGGAGCCGCTCACATTGTAACTACTGGACGTCGCTGAGCAGAACACCGACTGAAACTTGACGGACGTTGACGGATGACCAGAACCGAGATTAAGTTAGAACGCGGTTGCATGGTTCATATATAATTCTTGTATCACATTTACCCAAATATAACATCATAATCAAACCGACACTAATTGAAACGCTGAACACGGCTACATCTTGTTCAGTGATAAACAGAAATCTCATTTACAATTCAAATGCTTGCCGCAAGCGTAATTTTTAAATTGACAAAGTAAATCCAGCGCACGCGGGTATTGAAAAATTTATAGCGTACGTTTTAGATTTAAAGCGCTGAAATTGGAACTGTGAATCACTCTGTGTCCTGTGAGGTTTAATGAGTTTATTTTTAGAGAGGACTAAGAATACAATACTAACCTACAATAGATGTAACTTTCTTATAGATAAAATAAAGCGAATAAAATCTAACTCTGATTAGATTAAATATGAAACTAAATATTACCTGCAGTTACAAGTAGCATTCAATTCGAAACGACCTAAACTTGTTTTTTTTTGTTTTTTTTATAATTATTGCAATAAATATGAGTTAAATAGTCATTAAAGAAATTCATATGAAAATATCGGGTTTCTAAAAATAAAGTTTATATTTAGTGGATCGATTAATAAAAAGTAAGTCGTATATTGGAAGAAATGTTTATTAATAATTAAAGTACATAATTTGAGAGTTTTATTTCTTATAAATAATAATGTCCCAATGTAGATCCCCGCATTCGCGGGGACGCGAACTCACTCGCATCTCAGGAATAGATGTCATTTCGCGACGCATATTTTCTTTCAAATGCGTCAGAAAAGACTGTTTTTTACATAACATGCACTACAGGTACAGCAATTCTGCCTTATTTACATGTTCATTAAGATGAATCATATATTGTTGATAATAGATAAAAACGCTCAATATTCTGAGTTACGAAGTGAATCCTCTAACAGACATCTTGGATCTTTAATTTTGCATTAATTAAATTCCCAAAAGCCAGGCTACCAATCAACATAACGTGCCTCTCCGATTCACTGCGTCCATGCACTAATCTAATATAAAATTAATTAATATAAACTTTTTTTTGAGACACCCTATATATTTCTTTATGATTATAAAATTAAACCTATGAAATATTTTTAGTATCGAGTGATAATAGTAAGATGTAATTATTTAAAAGAAATATATAGGTCAGGTTTAAATTATTTGTATGGGTCTATTCAATTTAAGATAGAAGAATATGAAGAGGTACCTCATACATCAAAGTCGGTTTAAGACTATTGACTTTTTCTTACCACTTAATATCATTCCTTAATACTTTTTCATCTTCGCTCGGTTTTAACCTTACATACTGAAATCTTCCTTATTTTTAATTTCACATAGATTACAATTTCACTAAATATAAGTAGACATCTATTCACATCGGACCGGCAATAAACATAGTAATAAAGTATTAAAAAAGCTCAAATATAGATACAAACCTAGATGACAGTCCGAATTCTACATATATAGAAAATATTACATTTAATTTAATTGAAATAGCATGAAATATAACTAAAAAAGTGGGACAGTCATGCTGATGTATGCATCTGTAACTATGTCTGTTTAGTCTGCACATATGCTGACGCACTAAATGGGCCGGCTCGTCCGAAGTGATACCACGGGCTCACAGAATACACAGCGTGAAACGGTACTTGTTCTGTGTTTCGCAGAATGAATTAGGATATTGGAGACCCTTAAAAAAGGCGTTTAAGCGACGTAAGAAGCCGGCAACACAACCATACGCGGACTGTGGCGCGGTTGTTCATGGGCGGCGATGTTCTCATACCATATAGGAGACCCACCTGCTCTGTTCTCTACTATAGAATTAAAAAATAAATAAGATAAATACTTTTTAAATACGAAGTAAACAACTCACAACTATTTAAATGTATTGAATTTATCTAATTTAATTTGGTATGTTAAGGTATGATGGATTCTGTATTGTGTAAGTTTTAGATTTATTAAGTATTAAATGGTCAACTTCTTTAATTACCGAAGGCAATTTACATAAGTGAATTGTAATTACTTTAAGAGACCCGGACTTTGAACTGCTGAATAAATCCTCTAAATTATATTCTTTCAAGCGAAGTCTTATTTGCGTTGTTTTTTCATCAAGTTGTTAAAATCTAATCTGAAGGACACAAACAAAGGTTTTTACGCTGTATTGTGACATAAATAAGGATTACATTATCTTATTTATAATTCAATCATTATAAAGTTATTAACTTAATATTATCTAGAAAAATTAAGTTCCTGAAATATTACAATATTATATTTGAAATAAATGAAATGATGAAAAAAATTCATTCAACTTGAGATTAGTTTTATTTCTAACTATTTCCAAATGTTTTGAATTTTTAATTAATTTTAATTGGACATCGAACCTAGCAATAATGTTAGGATAGCAGGCGTTATCTCACGTACGGATATGGATATTTGAATTTCGCGAACAGGGTAATCATGTAATCAAAATAACGTATTTCCAGTTAGATACGTCTCATGTGTAAATTACGTCGAATTACCCGATCTGTGAAATTAGTGTCATTAACTTAATCTTCCTTGTACGCATCAGACCTTTGTACGAACTCATTGTAACAAAAGGCATGCCGTCCCACAATTAAGCTTGCTTGCAACAATTCTGTAACACACTTCCTTGATCACTTTCATTACAGATTACCATTAAAGTAGACATGTTCAATTATAGTCTAATATTATATAACTGACAAATTTATTAGTTGAATTTTTAGGATTAATACTGTGATAAAAGGAATCACATCACACCTTATTATATAAATATATAACAACATAAATAATGAGTGATGATAAAATGAATGAAGATTTAATTGCGGTTGCATTTAGCGGTAGTACCGCTAAATGCAAACGACTTCGTAAATTAGTACCCCGTTCTCCAACGGCTCTGTTACGCGTTTAAATCCAAAACGTGCAGTGATTATTCACATTTAAAAAAAAATGAAAAAAAAATAATCCGATAAAGAAAAAATAATTGTCGTAATAAATGGTTTCACATAATAAATGAGCCTTTAAATAATAAGTCATTATTTTTTAACGTCGCGTGTAGATATAACACCGAATTTTAGGCCACTTAAATTCCTGATAAGGATCAATATTCGTTGAGCTATTGAGATATATTGTAAGTAAGTAACACTATTCTTTGAGTATCCTATCAACTATTCTCAATAAAAATATGAAAAATAGGATTATGTCGTAGCGGAAAGCTTTGTTTTGCGACGACGAAGTCTGTCTGCAGACTACGAAATGGGAATTGTATAAAGACAAAAATCATACACGCGAACTGATAACTACCATTTCATTTTTTCTTTAAGATTAGTTAAACAATGTGGAATTTAACATTGTAGTAGAAGTTTTGACTAGTAAGTAAGTAAGTTTTAAATATACTACGACGTAAGATTATCCTAAGATTTTTTTAAGAATTATCTATTATATTATATTTTAAGAATTTATCATAAGAAAGAAGTTCCGTATTTTATTATTTGTGCATATTATAATCCACCATATATATATAACACAGCAATACAAATCCAGTGACAAACACAATCGATGATCAAATAAATTCAATATACGAGTATATTTAGTATATAATCATAAATTAAATTACTCTAATAAGATTTTTATAATTATCATTATCACATATTATTATGATCACAATACAGTATATATATTTTTATGCAAAAGCTCACTATAAGAAAATTTATTCTGTACGTTATACGTGCTCATAGTTTTGTCAGTTTGACTTTGACATTTGGGTTTCTTGCCTGCCCAAATCCGAATGTGGCTTGCCGGTATTGTTGAAAATAACTCGTATACAACTAGTAATTAATTTACATATTTATTTCATGTTCAGAAAAGTTATGTATTGAATAAAGTTCGTAGTATTGCTAGATTTAATTGTAAAGATAATCTTCGGATCAGAATCTATATTAAAAAATATGAATGCAATAGAATGTTGCACGATTTTATTATTTTTAATCGAATATGTGACTGGCTTGGGTGAAATAATTTATGCTGTTAATGCAGGAGGACCAGCACATACAGACATATATGGTATTCACTATGAAAAGGATCCATTACAAGGAAGAATTGGTACTGCTTCCGACTACGGTAAACAGTTTGTCATGATTGGCAGAGTTAATTCCAAAGATGAGGTACTTTATCAGACGGAACGTTACCATCATAGTACTTTTGGCTATGATATTCCAGCAAACAAAGACGGTGATTATGTCTTAGTGCTCAAGTTTAGTGAAGTCTATTTTAACGCTCCTAATATGAAAGTGTTTGATGTCGTGCTTAACGGGGACCACACTATCGTAGCAGATTTAGACATTTTTGACAAAGTAGGTCGTGGTGTTGCTCATGATGAATATATTCCATACTCTATCAAAAATGGAAAACTATACTACAATGATGAGGAATCTGATATACGTGGTAGTAAAATCAAAGTGGAATTCATTAAAGGATACAGAGATAATCCTAAAATTAATGCATTGTTTGTTATGAAAGGCAGTATAGATGAGGTTCCCAAATTACCACCTATTGTATGGCCTGAAACTGAAACTGAAGAGCCTCGTGAAGAACCAGAGGAGAAGGCCACAAAATCAAGAAGAGCTAGTGGACCTAAACAACCTGACCCATATTCCATAGATGATAGCTCAGTGATGGTCCCCCTGTTTATTACAATTGGTGCTTTTCTTCCACTATTATTTTGCTTATGTAAACTTTAAAGATTTACATATTTTTATGAAGTCTGTTTCATTGTCTATCCCATACCTTCAAGCTTAAAACACTTTGTAATCTGTTCTTAGAATCATTTTAATATGTATAATGAATAACATCCTATTTTCCTTATACTAAGACTACCCAAATGGTACAAATTAAATCAATCATTAGGACCCGTCCTGTTTCTTATATTTACATGAAATTTTATGCACTCATCGCTGCAGTTGCACAGTTAGTGTAAATAAATTATTGAAAGATTTTTCTTTTATTTTATATAATAGTTCCTCTTTGAAATGATAAGATAGAGATATATATATTATAAAGACTGTTATATATGTGACAATAAAGAGAAAATACCTTAAGTTATTTTATAGTTTTATATAAATTTATATTACCTAATTAAAACTACTAAAGTTTAAAGTTATCATTTAATTCTCAAAAATCTCTTCAGGTGTTCCTCAAATCTTAAAAATAACAATATTTCTTATATCCCATACAATATCATTCTAAAATCTTCATTAGATATTTTTAATAAGCAAAGTTAGTCCTGTTTATTTTCTCTTCTAAGTTTCAGTTTTTGTGATAATTTTACTAATTTCAATAATCTGAAAACAAAATACCATGTATTCTAAATTATATTATTTAAAACAAATTATTGCAATAATTTATTCTTAAATCTTACAAATATATGATTATGGTTCTGGTGATCTTCGACATAACTAATATTATTAACTTTGTTGTCTAAGTCTATATTATAATTATAATATTATATATTGATATCAACTTGAAATACTTAATATCTATAGATATAAAATTTTATATGTATGTATTTTTACAGGCTGTAATTTCTTTTTAAATATGTATTTTAAACTTTAGGTATGATCTGCTAGAAACATTTACTTGTGAAGAAAGGAAAAATTAATGAAAACTATTAAGGTAATAATATTACAAATGTATTTTCGTTAGCTTAACCAATTAATATTTAAAAAATAGACCTCTCAAAAGTAAAAAAATATATTACGGTATTCAAACTCTAAACTATGCAGTTAGTAATCGTTTTGGTATAAATTTTTATGTCCGTAAGTAAATAAACCTAACACGGCCTCCTTCTAAGCTTCTTTATCTCTCTGAAATTTGTCATGTCTAATAGCCGGAATAAAAGGTAAAACGTCGAAAGAGAATATCTACAAAAATTATATACTTACGCGTTTCCCGTGCCTTGAAATTTTAATTCACAGTCGCCTTTATAATTTAGAACGAAACCTTTTTTGCATTTTTTAACATTACTTGTTGAATTTATCGAAGCAATTGTATTTTGCGAGGTTTCTGATGAAGAATGAATAGCATTTTTTATTGTACTATTGTCGTTAACGGTTATGTCTGTTGTTAGTTCATACACTTCAGTGATTGGTACTCTGGTCGTCGGCTCAGTTTGTTCATGCAGGATCGGTACAGTCGTTTTATTATTCTTCACGTTATCTACCTCGGCACCGGTTGAAGCATTTAATGGTCTTGGTGTCGTCCGGTTTTGCGGCTTGATTGTCATCTCATTGTAATCATATGCATAATCATAATCCTGTGGAGAATGCTAATGACCATTTTTGAAATTTTCTATTTAAATTCTAAATTATAGGCAAGAAACAACTAAAATAAAAAACTAGAAAATAACAAAATATTATGCCAACGATGTGATGATCAACAAATGCAGAATTTTTATTAGAAGCAACATAAATATTTAAAACAAAATATTTTATAAGAAATAAATTACGTTTTATAAGACTATTCGCGTTGAACTACAATTATTGCTTTTAAGAATTTATAGCTTACAATATATTAAAATATATAAGTTTAACGGATAGTTTAAAGACTTATGTTTATGTGAAAAATAAAATTATGAGTTTAGTAAAGTCGGCTAATTTTAATAACTATTGTACCTACCACATATTCTTCCTTACCACCGTTTAGAAGCGCTATAATTTGTAAGTCCTTTAATCCAACTTGTACGTTAAAGTCGCCTGTCTGGCTTTGGTCGTAATAAGTACATTCGAAACATCTCATCACTGTCAATATCAATAGAAATAGAACACTCTTCATTTTAGTAAATTTAAGTTTATATCATCAACGCTCAAGATCTCGCGCAGAAATGTTACCGCTGCAGTTGTACCGCCGCAGTTCTGAGAGATGCTAAGTTATTTCCATTACAGAACAGTTACTTCAAGTAACCGTAGGAAGGTCGATAGCCTTTGCTCATAACTTGTAAGATGCGTCCTCACTTATATTGCGTAAATACCGCACTCCAGCCTATTGCCAATTATAACTCAGGTATTGGTTCCATAACGTTAGTTGTCATGCCAACTAATTTTAGCTATAATATATTGTTATATGGATTTGTTATTTTAATAAGTTTATTTATTAAGATAATCTCTAAAATATTATATAGGTAGACATTATGTTTAATAGAAAAAATAACTTTAGTCCATATTTTATCAAAGTTGCACAAAAGAAATTATTATAATATATATACTATAGGCTGAATGTTTATTTTTATGGTATTAAATTATTATTAAAATTTTGTGTTCCAACAGGTGATGTTGCGAATGCCGGGATAACCATAATATACCGGGTGTAATCGTTAAGTGTGTTCAGGTAATTATTCGATAACAAATAAAGATATCAAAAAATCTTACTGATGATATCAAAGGAACGCTGCCCAATCTGTAAATATCCTAAATTTTGACTCTCGCATCTTCGAAACAGTCGCATACAGTAGTACTCATACTAATCTCAATTAGTATAAAGGAAATAGTTTTCTTATTTTAAGTGATCTTGTATAAATTCACTTTATGGTAATTATAATTATTATTTAACTTTATAAATATGATAATAATGATTTTTAAATTGATCACTTTGTTGATTCTTAGCTAAATAATTTTAAATATACTAATATAACATCTTTAAATATTGAATTAGTTTAACTTTTTCCCTACCATGAACAGACCGAAATGGCGATAACAACAAAAAAAGAAACTCTTTGCCATTCGTTCTAAATTCAAAATATTTATTACGTTTTTTATTACCATTAATTTAAATAAAAATAAAGCAGTACTACTAAACCAAAATAACCTTTTAAAACAGCATTGGACCACCTTGGAAATATGCCGGCAGACGAGAGTGGCCCTTCCCAAAATATATTCCAAATTGGCGCGCACCTCGAGACCTGAAGAGGCCCCAACTCCGACTTGCTATAGGAGCGCTGACTGGTCATGCACGTCTTATTAAACACCTACACACGCTGGGTGTTATAGACAGTCCTCTGTGCAAAGCTTGCATGGCTGCGGACGAGACAGCTAACCACATTACTGGAATGCTCTGGGGTGGCAGCTTACAGGAGGCAGCACCTCGGGACATCGGGGTCGTTGCAGGAGGTAGCCGGAAACGTGAAGAACCTGCTGAGCTTCCTCCAAGAACTAGGCTGGCATGAATGATGCAGCCGGTTCTCTCACGCAAAATAGGCGCAGTAATGTCGTCGAGTTGCGGAAATAAGCCCGTCTTACAATTAAAATTAACCTCTTAAAAAAAGCAAATTATTTACTTAATATAAAACTCATACTAAATGTATGGGAGTGTTTCATTTCAAAATTTTGGATACTTTTCGATTGTTTTAAAAAAGGTATTGATGTAATTTTACAGATTAGGTGACATTCTTTCGTAAACCGTTAAAAGTTTATTTATATCTTTATTTTTAACTATTATATCATGTGTAGGTATATAAGCCACTAACTTTATAAAAATATATTAGAATTTTTTTATAGTATAGCGGACAACGGAACAGGTGGGTCTCGTATATGGTAAGAATACCACCGCCCATGGAGAACCGCGCCATAGTCTGCGCATTAGTTTTGTTGTCGTCTTTTTGCTCCACTTAAGCGGCATTTTACGGGCGTCCGATATCCTCACCCATTCAACCAAACACAGTACAGGTACCGTTTCACGTTGAATAGTCTGTGAGTCCGTGGTCATTTCAGATGAGCGGACCCAATTAGTGCGTCCGCATATGCTTCAGCATGCCTCTCCCACGGGCAAAAGATTGTCAAAAAGTAAGCTATATTATTTATATAATTAAATAGATATTACCAGTCATAAAATGGTGTTACCTGTTCAAATTCAAATAAGCATTTATTCAAATAGGCTCTATAAGAGATACTTTTACAAATCGCTTTAGTTACAATTATTAGTAAAGCTAATATACCTCTATAATTGGTTCGGAAAATATATCTCTACGAGAAGAACCAACTAGAAACTAATAGGGTTTATTTTTTTATAGCCAAGTTTACATTAGTTGATTTATTTATAAGCTATTGGCTAGTTTAATAGGTACCAGTTGGTGCTCGTGCAGAAGTTTCCATGCATCTTTGTTTTCTACTGTGAATACTGTTCAAGACATTATCTACATACAAAATTTATTAAAATATTACATAAGACGTAGTATGTAGTAGTATTACCTATATAATTATAGAGATAGAAGTATCGCTAATTCAGTAATACAAACATACACACAAAGTATCAACAATTATAGTATTATCAATATTGTATGTAGCAAGTCAAATGTCAAAAATCGTCGATTGTGGCAAATTGTAATTTTTCTAATATTATTGTTTGCGCTATAGCACTCTCTCTGCCAACTCCTTATTTACAAATAACATTGTTAAACCTAAATTGTTCGTTTATGTGGAAAAGCGATCATGTAATGTTTAACAATTCGTTTATCGAAAATTGCATGAAACAAAACTTCTATAACGCACAAATGTAAACATGATAAAGTTTTGGAAAAGTGCAGGTATAGAATAGTTCTTCATTTTTATAAACCTAATTTGTTTATATTGTTAAATATAACTGTGTTGTTAATGTTCTACAGCAAAAGGTAAAACTGGTTGCCCAGTGAGACCTCCTGAAGAAAATAGATCAAGTTCTCTGGATACTGATTTAAATATTGACTCCCTTAATAATATCAGTGGTATGTTTCTAAACCTTATTAATTTTAATTACCTTTTCATCAAAATCATTATATAATTATAATTTTAGATGTGGCAGGAGTATTTGAAAAAGAGTCAAAACTGTGTTTAAAACTTAGTGATATTTTAAAGGAAAGAAAGGCAATTAAAAATTTCTTATTGTTCCTGGAATCTCAGGGAAACCAATTGATATTGAAATGTTGGTTGGATTTAGAACAGTACCGGTTAAAAGTGTTTAGTTTGAGAGATAGTAATGAGGAAAATCATAATAAATTGATCCATGCTAAAAGCTTGGAAATTTATTGCACATGCATTAAATCCGATTCACCTATCAGTGCACATATTCTGCCTAATTGGAGAGCAAGTACCAATAACTTAAAAATGTCACAAAAGACACAGGCTAGAAATTCCTGTAGTAATTTAAATGATAACTTTGGTGAATCATGTGATTTTTGTGAAAAAAAACAAAACATTGATCTGACACAAGAAGCTGTAAAACTGTTTAAGAAATATGTGGCATTAGAGGCACCATATCAATTAGATATTCCAGATAAATTAAGGAAAACGCTTATATCTAATATATGTCAACCTGAAGGAGAAATTAAAGAAGAGTGTTTTAAACCACTACAAGATTTTTTGTTTCAACATATGGAGACACAATATTTTAGTAGCTTCAAAAATCATGCTTTATATAATAAATCCCAAATTGATATTTTATCAAGTGGTGCTCTCGATTTGAAAGACATTTTATATAATGAATCAATTTTATTTTACTTTACTGAATATTTGGAACAAGAATCTCACAGTATTTTTCTTGAATTTCTTATGGCTGTTACTCATTTCAGAGACAATCTTATAAATGGTAATACAAGCACAGAACAGGCACAGGCTGATGCTATTGTATTATATGAAAAATATTTTTCTCTACAAGCCACTAGCCCCATTGGTTTCCCTACAGATATAAGATTAAAAATTGAAAGCAATATTTGCAGAGATGGAGGCACTATTGCAACTTGCTTTGACATCGCATATGTTGTTGTTTATAATACATTAACTAATTATGTAAAATCATTTTTAGAATCTGAAATTTATTATACATATCTATCAGAAATGGTAAAATCAGTAGACCTACTCTCTCCAACTAGTTGCAAATCTCAATCTGACTGCAGTAGTGAATTTAGCATAAGTACTCATAATACATTACTGGCCATGGGTGATCCTCTCTATAAGAAAAAACGTAACCTCTCTGTACCTGACATGACCATAGATTCTAATCAACTATATAATGCAGATTCCCTTTGGCAAAGGAAAAAACATGATGGTTTAAGTCTAGGTAGAATAAATAGTTTGGGTCGGTTTGAATCAAAATTAGAACCCGATCCAGATAAGAAAGACAAATCTCTTCTTAAAAAAATGGTTAACAAATTTGTACCAATGAGTTCATCCAGAGTTGAAGAAGAAATGGCTTGGCAAATTGCTCACATGATAGTTAAAGATGTAACTGATTTGACTATGGCACCACCGGACAATGATAATGACCATTAAAATGTGATAGTTATATTTATTAAGTTATACTCTAAATTATGTAAATAATATAATTGTATGTAAAGATTCTATTAAAAGTTTATGTACTAACATTGAATAATGTTTTTTAATTATTATTAGAGCGGTTTTCCTGGTCCGTGATGATGGTAAAGGAATACAGCCGCCCATAGCCAACTGTTACGATCTTTTTTTATTTTGTCGGCGTTTTTAATATGACAAGACGTCATGGCTAAGACGGATTTTTTTGTTAAGTGTAAATAGATAAAAATTTTAAGAAAATATTATTGAAGGGATTGATAATTTTAATAAGACTTTAAATGTTGTTTTTCTATTTTTAGGTGAAAAATAGAATGGTTGTGTTTTATATTATATGTAGATAATTAATACTGTACTAAAATAATATTTCAATTTTTAGAGCAATACATGGTGTACTTTAAATTACAATTTGTAAGAAGATTCCATTAGACTTACTAATCTTATAAAACGGCATTTAACGCCAACTATTTAAATTAACAATATTTACACGTTGCTTTACCAGTCAGCTATACAAATTAAACAAAATCCTTTCTTAACTTAAATAAAACCACCATTCAAAAATTAACGCATATATATAATATGGCTACACTACATGTAATTCATATACAAATTTGTACAGAAAACAACGTAAATAACGACACAAATAAAAACAAGCCTTATTAATAAGTTTAGATAACCACAATAACACTGGTCTATTATCCTAATATTTCAACTTAATTCAACAATATAATTCATAAAAAAAAACTAATAACCAGTAAATGCACAGACACAGAGTTTTAAGCATGTTGTGTTTATTTGAAAATTAAATTATTATTAAAGTACACATCTTATAATAAACTGCTGGACATAGCCCTCCCCTTTGGACCACCATGCATACCTGTCGAAAGCAACCGGCCAGTGTTTTCCATGTATATATATATAGTCTATACTAATACTATCAAAAATTATAGCTTTTGTAAACGTGTTTTACGTATAACTTTTTTTGTACAAGTCTTGGATCTTATTCATTTTAACCTCATATTAGTCAGCCTTATCTATTTAATAAATTTCAATGTTTAAAAGTATGTGCGTACCTACAAATTTTTTCTATAATAAAAAAGTGTAATACAAAACACATCACTCACAAAACAACAAGTTCAACCTTTTAGAATATTAATTGTAATACACCTCAACTATTAGGCTTAAGTATTTTTATAGTTTTTTTAAACATAGAAATCTTGACTAAAACAGTCTTTACGGTAACTACAAAATATTGTAAAAACACATTCATTTACAATACTATAAAAGGCCCATAACATTTTATAAATTGGTTGGAACCCATATAAACTAAGTTTATTAAATTCAAACATAAAATCTTTGCATTCATTGCACACTCAATGGTTACATCGCCATAGAATCTAATGATATAATAATACAAAATAATGGAATGGTTTTTGAAGCGATATATAAAATTTATGTATATAGAAGATATTTTCTTTAAATTTAGATATTTCTATTCAAAGACCCAACTCAATAGGTACATACCGTCGCGTAGGAAGATTTATATTGAGTTTTCTCACTGTGTCGCAATGATACAATGTTTTCCCATATAACGCCTTAATACACCATATGCTTTTATACTACGTTATTTTGGACATTAATAATTGTCGCAAATCCGTACTAAAAAATACCTACCCATGCATTTGCAAGTAACTATTCTACGAGTAACATGTTTATAGGAATGGCACTGAGTTATTCAAAAGCATTAAAAAAAATTAATTAAGAAAAAAAAAATTTTTGACAACTGGTTAAAACAGAACCGTTGCTGACTATTAAAATATTTATTAGTTTTAAAACCATATTTTAAATCAATAAGATTTGTTCAAATGGAGCGTCTTGTCACGTTAGATACGATCGAACTAAAGAAATATGTAAAGCATGCCAAGTGGATGAAAACAAACGCTGAACTCACAATTTGAACTAAATAAGTATTAACTTTAAACGCATAATTATTCCATGAGCAATGACATGAGTTTATGACACTAAAGTGCCATAAGTAATAATAAAAGCCCCGTGTCTAACAAAATGCATCACACTAAAATGCTTACAGAGTCGCATAGTTGTTAATAGGGGCGGGCACCGGCGCTAAGAGTAGTCTAGGGGGTTCAGATCCTAGAAGAGGAGATTGCTCATCGTGGAAATTCATTTCCTTATAACCAGTATTGGTAAAAGACCGGTATCGTTCCGTCACGTGCCACTTCCGGTACACTAACGCATTGAGCAATGCCTGCATTGGGTTCATTAATGCCTGAAATGAACACACATCATTTACTAGAAACCTTATATAATTAAATTAAGAATATATAAATTAGTGGACCGCATTAAGTATTCACTACTAATAAATTTAAATTCTATTTGTTACTACTCATTTGTCATGGTTGTTGATATGTCACGACAATTATTTTTAAAAAAATCTTAAGAATCTTTAAAATAAAATGTTAATTTGTAGTTTTGGTTGAAAATTGATTTTTTACACTATATTTGGAGAATAGTTTATACACCAACGCCGATTAGGGTGCAAATCCATAAGTTTACATGCTTCGATTTATTTCCTTACCATAATATACCAGATTCCGATAATAGCCTTCACGGGCATAGTAGACCACATTGTCCATATTAAAACGCCATTAATGAGATTTGGTAACCAACACATATAAAAAACGACGTTTATCAAAAAGAATTTAAGGCGTAAAGCATCAACAACTCTTCTCTCTTTGCTTGTGAACTGAAAATTATTGAAATTATTAAACTGTAACATTGAAGGACACACTTTTCACATTTTAATTTCAGTCCTTTTATAGTGATCCTTTTATATTTTAAGCTGTTGTCAGATTGATACAAGTTTCACTGCATTGTTATTAGATTAAGACGGATCAAATAATATTTTCATACAAAATCCCATATAATGAGATATATATAAAAATATTCCGAAGTTTAATATTTAATTGTACATACCTGGGCTAAAGGTAGGGCGACAGTAACTTCAATTTTCTTTCCCGCCAAAATATAAATTATGGGATTTACGACCATTACTAAAGCGATGGGCACATATGTTGCACAGTAGTTTGGTAGAATTCTCAAAAGTACATTCGAGAGAGACGTCAAATTATGGCACCTGAAATAAAAATAATGTTCTGTAGTTTTTAAATTTCCTGTCAAACAACTCAGTATTTTTCACTTTCACACATATATATATATATATATATACCTTATAATAATGTTATGTTACTATATTTCATTAATTTAAAAGATATAAATAAAGAATATTATGAAGATAATATTGGTATATATATCTCGTGTGACGGTGTTGCTTACGATGTCCTTTATCTACGAAAA